>APFE031162937.1:0-10790 GCA_000404065.3 Pinus taeda | reverse complement strand
TTAGATGTAAAGACAACCTTTCTCCATGGGGATTTGGAGGAAGAGATATATATGTAGCATCCACAAGGATATGAAGTGAAAGGGAAGGAGAAACTTGTGTGTAGGTTGAAGAAGAGCTTGTATGGCTTAAAACAGGCTCCAAGGCAGTGGTATCTAAAATTTGACAAGTTTATGTCTGAACAAGGTTATACTAGATGTCACTCTAATCATTGTGTTTATCTGAAAAAGCAAAATGATGGCAGTTATATTATATTGTTCTTGTATGTAGATGACATGCTTGTTGCAGGGTCTAACATGCAGGAAATTAATGTGCTCAAAAGAAAATTGGAAAATTCATTTTCTATGAAGGATTTGGGAGCTGCAAAACAAATCCTTGGTATGAGAATAACTAGAGACAGGAAAAATCATAAATTAACATTGTCTCAAAATGAGTACATACAAAAGGTGTTGAAAAGATTTAACATGCATAATGCAAAACCAGTTAGTACACCTTTTGCTAGCCATGTCAAAATTAGCAAGGAAATGTGCCCAAAGCCGCAAGAAGACATGGATTATATGTCTAAAGTTCCATATGCATCAGCAGTTGGAAGCTTAATGTATGCAATGGTCTGCACAAGCCCTGATATTGCACATGCAGTGGGAGTTGTAAGTAGGTACATGAACAATCCATGAAAGAAACATTGGATGGAAATGAAATGGATTCTCAGATATTTGAAAGGTACCACAAATCAAGCATTATGCTTTGGTGGTTCAAACATTTCTCTACAAGGATATGTTGATGCAGATATGGTAGGTGACAGAGATAACAGGAGGAGCACTACAAGATATGTATTTACTGTTGGAGGAACAGCTATCAGTTGGGTTTCAAAAATCCAAAGTGCTGTTGCACTTTCAACAACAGAAGCAGAGTATGTTTCTGCTACAGAGGCTAGTAAAGAAATAATTTGGTTACAAAGGTTTACGGGTGAATTGGGTAAGGAGCATGATAAGGGCATGTTATACAGTGATAGCCAAAGTGCCATTCATCTTGCAAAGAACTCAACATTTCATTCTAGGACTAAAAACATACAGCTCAAGTACCATTTCATACGATCAGTGTTGGAAGATGGACAGTTGAAGCTGGAAAAGATACACACTAGCCAGAATCCTGCAGATATGCTAACAAAAGTTGTAACCAGGGAGAAACTAAGAACATGCTCAGTTTCAATTGGTCTTCAAGGATGACGATGAAGATGAGAAATAGCCAGGTCCAAGAGAGGAGTCATTGTCCAGCAAATGAAGCAGTGATGGAGTTTCTACAATCATTCTCCAAGTGGGAGATTATTGTGTATGGAGCATGATTGTTCAGAGGTCTTTGTTTCAGCTAGATGTATACCCCAGGAAGTTTTGTACACCCCTCCACGCGGGGGGGACTTGTCCCCCCCACGGGAGTCTGGGGGGGCCGATCCCCCCCGGCAGGGGGGTCTGGGGGCCAGCGGTCCCCTGGTGGGGGCTCGGGGGCAGCGCCCCCGAAGCTAAAAACAGATGTAAATTTGCCTTGTAAAAGTATAGTAATTTCTAGTCAATCTGAGCCGTTCATTAGGCGGATGATCTGATGGTAGAACTTATGGTTAGTTTAGGGTTTTTTTCCCTAAAAGGCAACCCCTCTCTTTGTATGAGGGTATTGTATTTGAGGCGGCGATATAGATGTGTATTCTGTGTGTGAGCGAGAAACAGAGAGGTGAGACTGTGAAAGAAAACAGAGGATATTACAGTAGATCTGCTATAGGTTGTGTCTCTTCATTTTGCTGGATAATAGAAAGGAAGGACTGGCTGTTCGAGGTGGACGTAGCCCAAACTGGGTGAACCACGTATATCTGTGTCTCTCTTGTTTTATGCATTTTTTGTGTTTATATTTCTGCAATATTTTATGTGTTCCATTGCTTTGTAATATATAATTTTCTAACAGAGAGGGGGAAACCTTAACAAGCATGTAAGAGGTATATATAAACATTCTTTTCTTAATGGACAACCTATTCTACTCTCAGTAAGTTAGGATCCTTGTTCCGCCTCATGAAATAAATAAGTGCCTTTGCACAGTGCTATGAAAAAATGAAAAAAATGAAAAAATAAAATAAAGGCAAAAGAGGAGAAAGGCTTCCTACATAGAGAGGTGAAGCAAGTAATTCTGTCGGTGTACTATCCAGGCTCGTTGACAGTGGGTAAACGCTTGTGTTCTTGAAGTGACTCCACTGAGTTACTATCCAAGGTCACTGGCAGTGGAGCAATGCATGTGTTCCTAAAGTTACTTCATCGAGGTATTGTCCAGGCCTACTCGTAGAGGAGCAACACCAAAGATGAAATTAAAACTCTTATACGCTATATTACTTGTGCATTTATATACCCCTAATCCCCAATCAAAACTACTTAGTTGAATTGGCTTGGTATGTGTGATGTCGATAAAGAGAATGGTAGGGACTACATCTTTAACTCAAGCTAGTGAAGAAGTTATGACAATCGAAGAATCGAACAATACTTCCAGAAGAGTTAGACTCACTTTATACGAGACAAGGTCCATACAAAGAGTTGGAGTTCTACCAGTGTGTCGCCAATGTTGTAGCGGCTACAACCACCCTCCAAAATTTCGCTTGTGCTTCATTTTGGAGCCTCCCCCCTAAATCACAACTCATCTCACATTGACCCAGGTACTTTTGCTTTGATTGAGCTTCATATTTTTCAATTTGGCTTGTGTTTTCTTACTTGCTTTACTGTCTAACCCACAAGTTGATATCTTGACTTGGTTTCAACCCAGTTCAAGGCTTGCCTTAGTGAACTGCAGAATCCTTGAGGGAAACCAAACTTGCTCTCGGGAATTGCAGAGTCCAAGTTATCAATGAGCCTTCAAATCCAAAACTATGTAAGGCCAGCTGACAGCCAGCTTTCAGCTGGGAAAATGCATAGAGCATGGCAGGCAGCCCAAAGCCACTCAGCCCAGAAATTACGCAGAGGCTTCTTGCTCAGAAGCTGCTTAGGGCATGAGCAAGTGAGTTTCCCATTCCTCCTTAGAACTGCGCAATCTCTTTGGGAAATGCATGGTAGCTTTTTCACAAAAATGCAAAAAGAAAAAAAAAGGCGAAAAAAATTCCTAGAAAATAGGGATCTATTTTTAGCAGCCTGGAGGAGGCACGTGAGTTATTTTGGAAATTTTCACCAAGTGTCATTTTTTCCTTGATTTTGGGCCTCCGCATCGTAAACCCTAAATCAAACAAAACTATTTAATTGATGTTGTTAGATCTCATTTTCACATTCAATCTTGGAGCTTTGGCATTCCCCAGGAGATCAAGGAACCTTTGGTGCAATCATTGTTGCTTTTCTGGGTAAGTTTTTATTTTCTATTATTTTGTTGTTTTTTCTGTCACTTTTTTTTGTTTAGCTTGTGATAGTGTTGTTTCACTTGTTTCTTTGAATGACTGCTAGTGTTTTATCTTGTAGAAGTGTTGTTTTAAGTTTTGCATTGTATTTCCCATATGTTGCATGCATCACCCAGTTTTTGCACCAACGGTTGTCATTACGATGAACCTCTCTACATGTTTTGTGTTCCTTCAGTTTGATTGAATCTTACACTTGTTTCAATCACATGCATCATCATTCACTTAGATATGTACCCAACATCACACTATTCTTCAAATCTATTTGATTTCTCACTCCACTTGGGAAAATCTGGGTTTCGTTGGCCCAAATCTCGATTTCTCGGCATGCACTGTGCATTTCTGGAGCTCAAGGACTTGGCCTTGGCTTCTGGAAATTTGCAGAGGCTGCCTAGGCCTGGCTCCAACTACAAACTGCACACTTCTAGGATTCATCCCCAAGCCTTGGCCACTGAGACTGCGTAATGCGCAGCCTCTCCTAGCCTATGCCCAGACTGAACTATGAATTGCAAATTTCCAGTCAGCAAGACCTCCCCATTGACTGTTGGGACTACGTAATGCACAGATCTAGTTGGTAGCCAATCACCTCTATGAACGAGAATTGAGCACTCCCTCCTAGCATTAACCCAATTTATTGCTTGGTCTGTTCTTGAAGTGATTTTGATTTCAAGCTAACATTTGCATGCCATGAGTGTCCTCTCTGTCTCTAGGTACATCAATTGTTGAGAAACTCTCTAGCAGTTTCAGTTAACATGGCCTCCAAGAGAGTTGCATCAAAGGATACTATCGAGAGTGGAACTATGGAAGCAGTTGAGCAAGTGTTAGTGAATTTTCTAGTTTATGCATACACTCAGTTGTTCATTGAGAAGGGCATGAAGTTGACATGGCAGCAAATATGAATGATACCTTTACAGAGGACTTCAAGGAAGACTTAGAGGATCGACAAGTTTATATCAGTATCCAACAATTAGGCTTATACAAGGTTGCATGGAGGTACCTTACCTTCCCATGTGCAGACATCATCCACTGGATTGTCTCACACAAAGATCTAGAGACTATCACATTGAGAAGTGACAACGAGATAGAGCTTGCCACCTTTAGGGCGTGGAACTATTAGCAGATGGATCATTTACCTCAGCTATTGAACTTCATGGACACACTTTTCTATGCCACCCACAACTTTGTGAACACCAGAGATATTTTCAAGTGCTAGGTGAAAGATTCGTTGAAGTTCAAAACGACACCCAATCATGTTTTTAAGACAAGGTCTCTCAGGAAGGCCTACCAGTTCTTGATCATTTTTGCATGCTGATTATATGATCAAGAGAGCATGAAGACCTTTCTTGAAATATGGTCATTATGTTAGACTAATTGGAGAATGACTGAAGGTCGTTCACTTGGTCATATCTGTTGGACCTTCAATTGAAATTCCATGTGACTAATGCCCAGAATCCACCCAAGGATGAGCAAGCGATATTCTACATGTCTGTGTATTTACTTGATCCAATCTGTTCCCAACATCAGTTTCCTAGCATGAGCTAGATATGGACACCAAAAGAGATTGTCGTCAACATTTATTGTAAGTTTCTATCTGGCTACAGCTATCGAGGGGTTTTGGCAAGGTTGGCTGACCATTTCGTCATCTTGTTATACAAGTTGATATTTGAGCAGGATCTGTGTTGCATGTCTTAAGAGGCGATAGAGGCAATACTTGACATTATAGATTGGTATGCCTCACCTGGTGGCACCTTCATCAGGATGTTTGGTGGAGAGCAGCCTCCACATGTTATACCAAGGTATGCCACATATAAGTTGGTCAATTAAGAGGTGTCTTATCACCTCTCCACAGGGTTATCATCAAGACTGCACAGGAAGAAGAAGGCACCATGGCCCACCCTTCCTTTGTGGATCAGATTGTACGATATTAAGAGCTTGAAAGATGTTGATGATGAAGCTAAGGAAATATTGAAGTTCTAGTTTGGAACCAAAAAATTCAATCTGTATGATCCCCACAATATTTGTAAGAACCATTGTGCGAAGGTGTACTACTCATGGATCCACAGGAAATTCCATTGGCATGAAGAGGATCCTTGGAGATATTGTTACAATAAAGCCAAGCTCCATGAGCCGGTCAGTATAGCCACACCTTGGAAGGCTACTCTACAGGTGGAAGAAACACAGGAAGCAACAGTAACAATAGAAATAAACAACAATATGGTGTAGGATAAAGGAAAGAGGAAGGTTTCTGAGAACCCAGAGGCTGAGAAAAGATACAAGATGAGAGCAGACCCCATCATTGAGAAAGCAGCTTTGGTTGCGGAGGAAAAGAGGCAATAGCGGATAAAGAGGGCAGAGTAAAGGATAAAGAAAAATAAAGGCTAGAGTAGGTAGAACGGAAGTTGCAGGAAACCGAGAATAATTTGAAGGAAGAGCAGGAGCTAAGAAGGAGAGAAAGGAAAGAGAAGCAGAAATAGGAGGAAGAATAAAGGCAAGGCCCGATGACAGAGCAAACAATGCCCATATAGGTTAAAGAGTCTAAACAACTGACATCTGAAGAAGAGGGTGAACAAATGTATGACTAAGAGCTTGCTCAATAGATTGAGCAACTGATTGAAGTGACGGACATGGAATTGGTGGATGAGTCATAGAATGAAGACATTGACCTCATGCCCAGAGCACTCGAGGTCACCTCTTGATTTCCTCCAATGCCATTGTCAGAACCAGTCCCAAGCAAGAAAGGAAAGGTTATTCTCCTTGATGATGATTCAATGATGGATGTGTACAATCTATGATTTGACGAGTTGCAAAAGAAGATTGTACAGGTGTGGAGAAAGTATTTTATGGATGATCATGTGTCACCTACATTCATGAAGGAAAGGGTGATAGTGTTAGATTTCGGAAAGCATCCAGTTTCCATTTATGATGCCACTTTGGCTTATGTAGGAGCCATGAGCTCAAATTTTAAGTTCCAGTTAGCCGAGAATGAACAACTGGCAAAGAACTTGTAGGTAGTTAGGTAAGAGGTAGAAAAATCCAGAGACAAGGAAAGCAATACTTGCTGAAGTATCAACACTTAAGACTACCATGTGGAAACTCTATGATGGATTCATCATCGTGCATAAGGCGGTTGTCTAAGTGCAGGGCTTACAGCAGCGGAGCAAAAAGTTGGTTCAAACTCTTAGGGACATACATGCTACCATCACCCATGTGCAAGAGTGGACAATGCGGTACAAAGGGGCCCCAATTTTTTTTCCAAATATGATGAAGCCACAGACAGAGCTAGACAAAGCAAAGGTCTAGATGTTGATCCAGAACTATGAGAAGCTCGCCCTATTCGTCAACAACATACATGCTTCATATGCACATTTGTATAAGACTTTGGATTTCATGGTGAGAACACATAGGATCTCGTCAATCGATTCCCTTACCAAAGCTAAGCACAAGAACCAAGTCTGGCTCGAGATCAATAGGTACATGGAGCAGCTAAGGCGAGAGGCCACCAACAATGACTTGGAGTTGAGCGAACAAAACATGCAGAAGTACACTGGTGGTCCTATCATGGTCAACACCATGTTGCACATGGTTCAAGCTAAGTTGGACAAAGGTTCTAAGACCATAGTCCCAAAATCTATAGAGGAAAGAGTCTGCTATCAAAAAGACGCCATCAAGTAGTTTGGGGATATCATCGCACAATACCAATCTTGACATCAGTACGTGACCGAGAAGCATCAAGTTGAGGTTGTCGATTTGGTATTTCCCCAAACTTGAGAATCATAGTGTTTTGTCTTGTTAGGTTGTCTCTAGCCTATTTTGTCTCACATGAGTACATGTGGAAAATGTATATTATTTGTAAATATGTTGTAAATGAAATTCCAAGTGTCACTAGTGGAATGTGAACAGTCACTATGTAATGTAATGAGTTATTTGTAAAGAAGTTGAAGAGTCATGGGGGTAGTCAAAGAGTCACAAAGGGGAATGTCAAGGGTCACCCCACCCTTTGTTATAAATAGAACCTCATAACTCTTAGAACAAGCTTTTCGGAGCCAAGATTTTGGCTAGGCTTAGGCGTAAAGAAGGCTTGGGAGTATTGTGATGATCCTTGACTTCTCTACAACATAGAGCGAGTATACTTCTTTGGAGGAGCAGGGTTTCTTGACTATAATGTTCCATTGTTTGGGCCAGTGGTTGTCAACTGTGTATGTATGGATGGAACTTTCACTTACGATAATAATAACAAAGCCAACATGCTTTCACGCATATGTTGTTATTGTAGTTGGACTATTTGGTTGCTTTAGCAATGTATTTTGTTTAACTTACGCATTTTCTTATGAACTACTTTGTATGAAATTGTATGAATCTTATTGAAGGAATGTTGTCGGATTAACTTGTCACCTTGATTTATGGACTATTATGCATTTCATCTTGTGATGTCTTTCCTCTTGTGTGTTCCTTTAAAGCTGCATATTATTACAAGCTTCTAAGGGGCACACTTCCTTTCCCCTCCGTGTGTTAGAACCCCCATGCATCTCACTTGACTCGCTGCAAGGTCACACACTTGCTTCAACCCAAAGTCATCGTACTTATCTATGTGCGCTACTGCGGTCAAGGCATTACACTATCACCCATTGTTGGGACTCCTACTCCAAACGGTCTGAAGTCTAGTTGGGACTTCTTACTTGGAAGATCCCCTCGAATGTTGGTAGGTGCAACATCGTCAACAGCTCCATAAGAGTGATTTAACATGGAAATCCTATAGAAAATCAATATATTGTGATGGTGGAAGGAGGAACACTAGTTGATTACCTCTGTGACCACCAAGATTCCATATTTTATCCAATCAAAGCCTTGCAAATTAAAACACTTGAAGAGGAAACTTGTTTTCCATGGGACCTTCCTTCTTCCCCCCATCATTAGTGAGAATACTTAAATCTTCGTTAGATATATTGGTCACTCAATCCTTATAGCAGTGAGTTTGAATTTTAGGAATTTTTTTGGTATTCAAGTTCTAGTTGGTGACAATAATAGCATAGGATGGAATTTTAAACTTGTGCTAAGATAACATCAAACTTTGGGAAAGGTAGTAGGATGGACCCAATGACCCTTTTTGTTAAATAAATTGGAAGAATTAAACCTTTTTGACATCAACCCATTGAAATAACACCTACTTGGAAGAATCTTACTTCAAAGTTAAAGTTTCCATAAATCATATTGAGCTATAACTTCAAGATAAATTCTTACTTAAAATAAATAAATAAATAAATAAATAATTAAAACTTTTTGAGTTATTCCATATTTAGCTGGCTCTCAATGTCTTAGTTCAACTTCTGGATTAAAATATCATCTTTTTAAAGATTGTTAACTTACCATTACATATTAATCATAGATATTAATTATAAATAACAAATTCATAAAGGAAAAAGAACAAGTTGAATGCAACATCCATATATTAAATGTTGCATTTACACCTATTTGAAATCATTTTCATCATATTTCAAATTAAAATAATTAATATATTTTTTATGTTATTTTAAATAATAAAATCAAATTTATAAGATTAGCCATCCATAATAACTTAATATAATCAAATCCTCATTTAAATAAAAATTCATTTATGGTTTGTTCCCTAGCTTCATTTCTATGCTCGATCCATCATCAAAAGCTAATCATAAAGAAATCCAGTTATTCTAACTTTTATTTCAGCCACATAACCCCATGCCTTCTTTATAAAAACCCAATAATGGTTCTTTAACAATAATCCAGCCTTTTGTTGAATTGTATAAGCCAATCCACATGAGAGGAGCAGATTTCTCCCAAGCATCACATGAAAAGAGGTTTGTTCCCTCCATGAAAAGAGGTGTTTAATTTGAATACGTTTGTTTCCATCATGAATTTGCCAAAAGCAGGCATGGTTTGGAATATTATTTTTAATATTGTTCTATATGTTGACCTTAAAAGGAGGAACTCTACTGCGCAATATCTTTCCATTTTTAAGTTGAATGATCATTAATCCACAGCCACACTACTTTCCTAACACAAGGCAACATTGAATAACTCTTTGTGTATCAATACTTTTAAGAAAACATATACATGTATAGGATATAAATAATGAAATTTAAATTTTTTAAATTTTTGGGATTTATTGCAAGGATGAAAGAAAGATTACTTTTTCTGAAAAAGTTATATATATATGAAAAATGCAATTATGATTTAATGATAATTTTTTCAATTACTATACATTCACTTCTATATATATGATTTCACTTCTATATATATAATTTCAAAAATAATGATGTTTTTATTTTAAAAATTAAATTTATCTATTTTTTTTTATCATTTTACAAATATGGGATATAAACAATAATTTATATCCTTGGTCGCTTATTAACATCTTCTTTAACATCTATTTCATTTTGGAGTTATAAGGAATCTAAATGTTGTCATCAATAGATGTGACGACCCTGTGCATAAGTGTTCATGATGATTGAAAAAGACCTGATGAAGTTGTACATTTCCGGAGGTGCTATATGTAGAAATTTTGAATAATAAACACATATTCAATGGAGATTATCCTGATAATGTACTATTGTGGAATACATACACAATACATAAGCTCCTCTACGTTGATCATCAATATAGCAACATCAATAACAATAAAATATCAAGAGCATGCACACATTAACACAATGTGTAACCCGGGGAAAGCTTAAGCTGAATACCCCACACTATTTGTATATTCATGATTGAGAACATGTAACATTACAATAGTCAATACTTCTCACAAGTATCCATCACTATCTCCACCTGTTACACATAATATAGCTCAGATCTGATATCCAAATCTATTCCACTGCTTGCCTGCCTCCACTGCTCAATACCTGCTCAAGAATGGATGAGAATGGTTGAACCAAACTCGTATTTACCTCAAAAAAATCACTCACACTGGGAATCACGTGAGCAGAGGCTATAATCACTTGGTATTGGCCAATTCTCATTGGCATAACTCAATCCCATTGATTGTGCAAATCCTCATGCACAACTATAGTCACAACTGATAGCATTCTGATCCTCTAACACCTATCCCTGCTGAACTGAACATGCACTGACATGCAACTGAGTTAACTGATGTATTCTTTAGTTTCATTATGAGTTAATAATTAGTTAACAACTCATCATTAGTCTATTTGCAGTTAGACTAATTACAACTAGTTTAAGCAAGTCAAACTGAACACAACTCCATAAACTCCACCAAACTCAACTGATTGAGTTCTAACTGAAGTCATGCATGCAACAACTCAACTGACCCACAAAGAAAATGTATTTCCTTCTGACAGCTGCATGTGCCACATCTGTAGCTCAAGCTGAAGTGCTCCAAGAGAATAAGAT
>APFE031162933.1:0-32076 GCA_000404065.3 Pinus taeda | reverse complement strand
CATTTATAACTAGTTCTACTCATGAGCTTCAAGCGATAATGATTTATCTCTTCTTAATCCAACATCCACTAAGAGTACAGAAGTGCAACATTAGTAGCAGATATTAGATGCAAAAATCAATAAATCCTGTTCCATTGATTCATCAAAACCTCCTCGAAGGGTGAAAAAGTGCATGTTCTGAGGACAAGTTTTTGATAAATTTCAAGACCCTTCTCTAAATGGATGAGAAGGGTTTAAATACTACTAACTAAATCTAAAAATAACTTATTACAAAAATGTAGGATATGGTTTAGATGACCGTCCTTTTTCTAGGAAAAAGTAAAGCAAAATTAATACTAATATTGAATCTAAACTTAACAACTAACTACTTCTGTATTTGATCCTTGAAACCGCAAGCATTCAACATTTTCTTGAGTACGGTCGGCTGGCTGACTTCAGACTTCAACTGTCCTGTGAAAATGGAATCAGCAAGAGCTGGCGCCATCTTTTCTGTAGACTTGATGATGCATTTGAGGGTCATACACTGGCTATGTGGTTTTACCAAATACGCCCAGTAAGAATCCCAATTCAACTTAGTTAATCTTTTGATTGATGCTGCCTTTTCTTGAGCCTTCTGTCTCCATTATGCCTGCAGTTGTTGTACTTTCGGTAGATACCCAGGAGTGGTTTCTGAGATCAGATTTGCTTTATGCAAATTTTCATTTATGTAATCAATAAGGCTGTTTTCTGCGGTGGCTGTTTCGCCTGCTGCTTGCTCTGCTTCCCTGAGTTGTGCATCCCATTTGTTAAAGAGCATTTCTTTATGATTCTCATTTATTATTGGTGCGCCAGTTCCTTTTCCCTCCTCTGTTTCTTGCCAAGCCAAATATTCAGTAACTCATCTATCAATTAAATCATAATCATGTCATACATCCACGACATGACTAGTGATTTTATCACTTATTTCACAATACGAGTTCCACTATGATATTCTTTGGCTCAATGCTTCCTATTGCTGAAGTAGTTGATCATTCAAGGAAATGGATTCTGTGATGAATTATGTAATCTTAGGATCATCCTTGTGCATCTCCTGCATATCACATAACTACTTTCTCTCTCAGCCAAACTGTTTTGGTATCCTATCTGCATTCGTTGGAAGTCCTGTTGTAGTCTTTCAAGTTGTTTTTGTGCTTCGTTGTTGGCGTTGGCTAGTTGCAACTGTTGTTGCGAAACCTGTATCTGGTCTTCCTTTTCTTATAATAGTTGTTGTACCTCAAATTCTTTATCAAAAGTGGTAGAGCCATAAGCTCCTGCAATCCGATATAATTTGGTGAGATTTTCAGTTGGATCGATAGCAGGACCTTGCCATAGGACATCTAATTGCTCTGCATCATGAGAGATCACGTTATCCAATTTCATTTTCTTCCTTTGTTTTCTCACTACTGCTTTGTGTTGTGGACTATAAAATACATCAAGAGGAGGAATTTCCTCTATCCTGAGTATAAGTTCAGAGGATGGGGTAATAGGAATATGTTCCATATTAGAGATATTGCTAATTGTTCCTATGATCATATCTTCTGTTGCCTGTACATTACTTACAGGTGTCTTTTTATTTTTCCCTTCAAGATTGATTAAATCATTGAAGGTCTCCCATTCCTTGTCTAGCTCATTTCTCTCTGATGGTGGCTGAACGATGAGAGGGGGAGGATCTTTCTGCAGAGAGGTTAACACCTGTTGCTATGGAAGTTCCTTTGATTGGGCAGTATCCCTTATTGATCCTTCGCTTTTACCATGGTCACTTTCGTATTTCTTAGAATGTTCTGATCTTTCTTTCCGGGACTTAGATTTAGACCTATCTGTATCAGAACTTTCACCAAGACTAATACTTGGAGTTGGTTCCCTTACGGGTTCTAAGCGTAGTTTTTCCAAAAGAATATTAGCTAACCTTCTTTCCCTGTATATCTTGAACTGCTGAAACTCTGCTAGGGAGAATCGCGTTTGAGCTGAATGCAGAATTTCTTCAAGTGTGCTTCTCTGTCGGAACATATCATCAAAACGATCCTCTTCTTTAGAAAATACCTTTATTTTGATGGCGACAGTGAAATTATTAGCAATATCATATGGGTCGAACAATGTTCTTAGAAACTTGAATAGTTGTAGACATGTTATGTTGCTTACTTCCTTGAATGCATGGCCTACATCAAATAGTGAAAAGGCCCCACAGGCTACAAGAAATTGTGGCCACATGGCCTTCTTTTTGTCTTTCAAATCTTTAGTCAAACCTCCTTCTTCGCAGGTTTGATAAGAAATTTATCGTGCCATGAGTTTGTCAGGAACTTACAAAGGTAAGACGTGAGGGGAAACGACACTTCCGAATACTCTGACATATGTGAACAATTCTTCTGCGAACCATCTCATGACCGTGAGTATATCTACATCTGCTTCACGATAACGTCTTGGGGCATCTTTATCGTACAACATTTTGTACAGGGGCAACATAACTCCATGACAAATTTTGTTGAAAAATGGAGGGAACTTAGAATCCCACAATTCCTTGTGATAAACATGAATGGGTAAGGGGTCTTGAGTTGTCCATTTCCAGCCCATTACAGGAAACTTGGAAACATAGCAAATCACATCCATTACATATGCTGATAAGTAGAATGGGGGATAAATTCTCTGAGAAATAGTTCTTTTAGACTGGTAATTTACAATGGCAGTGGCTAAGTTGTCGAACAATATTCTAGACCAATCCATGATAGTAGAATTAACGGCGGAATCCAACAATGGTAGCCATTCACCTGATAATTTGTTAATGTCTGGTTTCCCGAAAAGTCTACAGAGCGTAGCAGCAACAAAGCAATATGGGGAAGTGAGAGAACCAGTACTATACATGCCATTTTTATCCTTTTTCAGCGATTCGTCTCTCCTCGACCAATCTTTGGTGCATTCCACCAGGTCTTCATTCTCTTTGACAAACTTTTCTATGAACTATTTGTTATAAGTCACCTATGGCTCTGGCAAATGATACATGAGCTTCAAATCTTGTTGAGCGAATGAGTCGATAAGTCCTTGACCCTGAGTTTTAAATTTTCTGTTTTTTATGTCCACCCTGTCCAGTACCCATTTAATCATATCTCTGTAGGGGAGAATTTTGGGCCTTGCCACTATCCGGTGCAAGAATGAACAAGATAAATCTGTAACTGATGCCTCGGAAGACCCCTGTGAACCTGCAGAAGCCGTAACCTCCATCACCTTCGGATTTTCTTCTTCAAGTAAATTATACATGCCTTCCCAAGTCATGATACTAGCATCTATGTTACAGGCGGTGTCTGTATACAAGGGTGTCATTTCTTTGTCTTCAGATCTCAGAGCTTTGCGTTTCTTCCCCATGATATCCTATGTACTGCTTTGTATAGTTCTTTGTTCTTCGTTCCTGCAGTTTACAAGTGAGGTGAGAGTAATGATAATGGAAAGGTGATGGGAAAGATTTTAAATGCAAAAAACACAAAAATTATGCCACCTTACGTGAACTGGCTCTTTGATAAGCGCAAAACCATATTTCATTAAAAACTGGCAACTAACTCATTAATTAGCATTAAAGCACATAACTAGGTCTCAGTTCATGGAAAACGTTTTCTCAAATAATGAACCCGAAAGTTTCACGATGAAGCAATTTTGCGATTTTCTTCGCAATATCGCAGATTGTTGTATCGCGTTTTCATGATACCATTCTGCCACTTTGTCGCAATATTGCCCTGCCGCTTTATCGCAATATTGCAAGAGCATGACAAATGACAATTTTTTGTTAAAGTGATTTCTGCGAGATGCGATTTTGCAATATGCGCCATCGCATATCGGCGTTTAAGATTTTTTAGCGTAAGTGGTCTTTGATGCATGCGAAGCAATATATAATTTTTAATATGTAGTCTTGCATCGCAATCTCGCAATCTCAAAATTTGGCTTGTAAGGGAGTATCTTATTGTTCCTTTTGCGATGCGATATTTCTTAAGGAATGATTTTAACTTACCTTATCATGAAACTTAAGCTTTTTAGATTTTTCGAGGGTATTTTCCTAAGTTTATGATGGTAAGTTTATTAAAAAGGAAATACAAGCACTAATTCATTTTTAAATTTTTTTGCCTAAGGGCCCCCACTTATTTAGTATTAGTAATAACACTAGATAAGAAGGGGAGTTGTCACTGGCCACAACAGAACCATACATCAAGCCCAGTTATTTGAGACAGCTCAGGAGAGTTTTTCCTTTTATGTACCTCAAATATGCATATGCTCCTTTAATGAAACTTATCATGAATTATTTCAGTTGTCAGGGGCCTTTAGGTGAGTGGGACTTTATTCTCATTGAGGGTGATGATACAAATGTGGGCCCACAAAGCACAAATCTCAAAGAAATCATCCAAGAGTAGTAGGCGGACATCAAATCCTTGTCCCTCAACTTGGAGAGGGCTAAGTGGATTATAAAATATTTGGAGCAAAGGAATAAGCAGCTTGAAGATCAGCAAGTGATTATGGAGTTGCAAAGCATTCGCGAGAATCGCCAAGCTGCCCAAAGGAGGAGGGTCGAGTTCACTTCACTTGAGAAACAGATCAATGCCGATCGGGAGTCATGGCTTGAAAGAGCCAATATCCACTTAGAGAGGTTATTGGAAAAGGCCAACAAGAAGAAGGCATTGTTGAGACATATGGCATATCATTATATGGCCAGGAACAAAGTTTGCAAGGTGAGAATCAGGAGCTTAAAGGCAAAATTGAAGAGGGCATCAAAGAGGAAAAAGGAGCATGATCAATTTCAGATATTGGCTAAGGCTTCCTTGGCCCAACACAATGCTTGATGGAGAAGACTCAGCCCAAATTTGAAAAGAATTGGGACATTATTTGCATTTCTGAAATGTTTTGGCACAAAAACAGGATTTTCTGCCCTATGCGCCGCGCCACATGGCGCTCGGTTTTGATAGGAGGCTCTAAATCACAAAAACTCAGCATTTTTGGATTTGGCATGGAAAATTATGCTTTCCTACCAATGGCCAAGAAATTTGGACAGCTTTTGAGCCCTCAAACAGGTCAAAAACACTCAAAAAATGACCTTACTGCCCCTATTTTGACACACAGGAAGAAGTGTTGGGAGAACTATATTTTGGAGTGGAACATGGAGGCCAAATTGAAAAATTCCACTTGGGTTGGAAAGTAGATAGGCAGACCTTTCCAACAAGCACACTTGGAGCCAATTTGGACACTAGGACGGCCTCCACAAGTGGGGCCAAACAGGCGCTATGCATAGAGAATCAGGCGGGCGCATAGAGGAAATTTGGCCCAGTTTGACCAGGAATGCTCTGTTTTTCGCCCAGCTTTTACCAGTTTGACTTTTTCATCTTCTTAATGTCAAATTTGTGATGTAATTTCATGTACATTGATGGATCATGATGTAAATATGTCAAATTTGCACTTAGGAAGGTAGATTCATATATTAAAAAGTTGTTTGAAATTGAATGAATTAGTTCCCTTGTTTCTAGAGGCATGATGTTCCACTACCTGATTTCTAGTTCTTAGTTTAGAATTAGTTGGAACAACTCCTAAACATGTGAGCTCAACCACTAGAAGCTAGGATGAGCTATGGTTTGTCTATATTATGTATTTTTTCAGTCATTAGCATGGTTGGACTCTTCCGAAAGTAAGGAGCTTCATTGTACACTCATATTAGTATTTTGGCTAAGGAATTGAGACCAGGGTTTGCAACACTCTTTGGGATCCCTGTGGAATTTATTTTGGTACAGTGCTTTCTTATCTATTTTTGAATTTATTTCTCTGTCATGTATGTCATTTTCTCTCTTATTTCTTCTTAGCTAAATCAAACAAGAGTGTAAGTAGAATACATTGAAATTGCAGTGCTCCAATTGAAGTTTGCTTTAGTTTCTTGATGTTTTCAACTGTTTGGAGAGGATCCATGGCTTCTCTTGCCCTCTTGAACTCCTCCTTTGTCTAATCCTTCCATATCACTTGATTTAAAGTTCCAAATTCAGAGTCCTACCTTGCCCCATTGAGATCTCTGCAAGATTGGAGCCTCATTCCCTGCACCCAAGATCTGCCTTTCATTAGAGCCCACAAACACATCATTTTATTCAATCAAACTCCTCTGTACCTATACCTAGCCTAAGATCAGTAGCTATATCAGTCATCTCAAGCCCTTAGCGATCATAATTTGTTGAGATTTACCCGGAGAGATCCCTCTCCTGACCTGGTAGGGCTAGCTACCAAGTTGAGCATGGTTTGATGTTGGCCCTGGATCCTACCTTTTTCAGCCTGAGGTAAATCTAGGCTCTAACATAGTGGCGACCATACTGGGGAAGATATTCTTTGTTTTTTAGTGTTCTTCATTTTATAAACTACAGATAGACTCTGAAGATTAGCCAGGTAGCCTTCGAAACACTTTTTCTTTGCATTAGCGCAAGTAGATAAACGCTACTTCAGTCAATCTCCGGTCTAATCTTATAAACAGAAATATCTAACCTGCAAATCACCCCATTACATCCTATAATTCTAATCTTTTGGATGATAAGTTTAGAATTTGATAGGCTGAACAAGTTGTTAATGTCCATTTGATTTCTTGAAAATAGTAGCACACTAGCTTCTAGAAGATATGCCAGAGCTAATCTAGATCCAGATCCTCCTCCTGTATACGAGAATCCAAATCTTATTCCATGAATCCTTCGTCAAGAGAGCTTTGTTATTCCCGTGTTCAAATATCATTCATGTCCTGTAGCCTTTGAGTATCTTGAAGATCTTGAGTTTGACGAACAATTTGGTTTATCACTGTTTGAAACAAAATCCGAAAGTGCTATTGGTTCTACTGTCCTGAATCCTGAGTTTGTCACAACTCTTGAAACTGAAAGGGTTAATAAATCAATTCATGATTATATCTTAAAACAGCTCCAAACTTCAATCGTGGCTTCGAACATCGCTGATTTCCTAGAAACCGCATCTGCAACCCTTGGATTCGCTGCAATTGCATCCAACTCTGGAATTCCCACCGAAACTCCTTTTGTTCATGCCATCCTTATGCAGCCTACTATCTCTGATCAAAATTCTACAGTAGTATCACCTCCATCTACTCCTTCTACTCCTCAAACTTCTAAAATTTCTTCGCCTCCACACACTCCTCCTCATATTCCCCATAGATCAGCTACACCTACTCCCCCAACATCCCCAAGACCAAATCCACCGAGAGCAATGGCTGCTCATTTTGCATCCCTTGTGCTGCCTCAAAATTTGGATGATATGCCTGTCGATTTTCAAAGAAAATTTCCTTTATTTGATGGCACTCCTCACAGTGTTATAGCTTAGCAACATGTGGATAGGATGACATATTTCTTCGACCTTCATGAGATTGATGCAAAACATGTGACAATGAGATTGTTTGTACAAACATTTGGTGGTGAAGTAAGGAAATGGTTCAGAGCTTTGCCGGCTGCAAGTATCACTACATTGGCCAATTTGCAGAGACAGTTCTTAGATCGCTGGGATGTCAAGAAAAATCCTCTTCAAATCCTCTCTGAATATGAGCACATCATACGAAATGTTGGTGAGTCTGTCTAAGATTATTGTATTCGATTCAACTCTGTTTACAATGCAATTCATGATCATATAAAGCCACTTATGGGGCTAGCCTTGATTAAGTTTCTGAATGGTTCCGATACTGATATGGCCTATCAATTAAGAGAGAGAGATCCGACCACTTTGGAAGACATGCAAAAGATTGCAGTCAGCGTTGAAGCAAATTTGCTTGCCAAGAGAGCTAGAGCAAATGCTAAAAAGAAAGTCACAATAAAGGAAGAGGCTTCCACTTCAGATCAAGTGCTTCGGAAGGTGGAGCAGATGCTTGATAGGATGAAACTTGACAAGCCTGAACCCCAAGTCAGAAATCCTAACTTTCATGGCCAGCAGCAGCCACAATATAGGATCAAAAAAAGAGAGCAGCGAGCCCAAGATCAAGCAGCGCAGCAGCAGGTGCAGACACCCTTTCAGCAGAATTTTGTACATGGTCTGAAATTAGATGAAGAAGAGAATGTAATTGGAGAAGAAAATCATTGCTTTGCACCCGATGATATGCCAATTTTCATCACTAAGGATGAGGAGTACTCCGAGAATTCAGCTGAACAAAGGGATGAGAATTTCATTTGGCAAATGAAACAGTTCTTGAGGAAGATTCCGATGAATCCCAAAGAGGATACATGAATGCATTGTCAGCTCAGCAGCGGAAATATTAACTCCAAAGTAGAGATGTGCCCGTGAATCCAATTCAGAAAAGGAAGGAGGCAGCAGCGTCAAAGAATGATCCTCCTAATGTGCAGAAAAAGAGAAAAGAGACAGCTGATCCTATCATCAACAAAACACCATCAGCAAATGAAAGATCCAATCAGCTAAGCATGTCAAAGGAGAAAACTGAAAAGAAGGATGTTTCAATGAAAGAGGTAGAAAAAGTTTTAGTTTTTAACTTAGAAAATGAAATCGCTAAGTTAAAAATATCTATTCCTTTGACTGAATTGATGAAGAACAACAATTATAAAGGTTAGGTGTCCAAAATTTTGAATTTAGATCCATCATTTGATATGGTGAACATGGAGGATGACAGTCCCAAGTTGATTTTTGGTCCAGCATTGGAAGGTCAGTCTCAAGGTAGTGATGTAGCTCCTTTCTACATCAGTCTCAGGGTGCATGAATTTGTGTTGCATAATGCTATGTTTGATTCTGGAGCCTCTCATAATCTCATGTCTAAGGCCATCATGGAGAAATTGGGATTGGATATCACTAGAAAGTATCATGACCTTTACTCTTTCAATTCTAGTAGAGTAAGGTGCATTGGCCTTATCAAGGATTTGGTGGTCAATTTTGATTAGATTCCGGCTAAAAATGTTTTCATGGATGTGGTTGTAGCGGATATACCTCCTCGATTTGGCATGCTTCTTTCCAGATCTTGGGGAGCAAATATTAAAGGGACAATGCAGCTTGATTTCTCCTATGCTACCATTCCCGTGTTCGGTTAGATGAGGAAACTATACTGGGAACAAAATTTGAAGTACATGATCACTAGCAAGGAGAAGCCAGTAAATCATCCAATCAATTATGTACATATTGATCTAGAATCATTTTTTTTGTATTCAGATAGTTTAAATGATGTAAATAGCCAAGTAGTTGAGGTAGAAGACATTCCCGAGATCTATGAAAATTTCAGAGAGATCCTAAAGCAAGAAAGGCAAAAACTTGATAGTACCGTTGAGCAATCAGCCTTCCGACAACATCAACACAATGATGGACAACAAGGAAGAGAAAAAGAACAAACAGAATTTTAGCATTTGGAAGAGGATGAAGCGGGCCTATGGAGCATGGATTTTGATGGCGCGGTAGGAAGGGAAGGTGCTAGGATTGGAATTTGGATACGCAACCTTGTTTTCGCCCCAAACAAAGTGCCTAGCAATGTAAGGGTATGCTCTTATAAAATAGCTTTTGACTGTTCAAATAATGAGGCTGAATATGAAGCTTTAATTGCTGGTTTGAAAATTCTTAGAAAGTTAAATGCCAAAAAGATTTCAATGTATTGGCGACTCCGAGTTAGTTATCAAGCAGGTGAAAGGGGAATACCAATCTAAGCATCCTTGAATGCGAGCCTACCGCAATGAAGTGTTGGATATCTTGAAAGTATTTTGAGATCACACTTTGACATGTGTTCCCCCTGCTCAAAATGTCATTGCGGTTTCACTTGCAACAATAGCAAGTAATTTGAAAATTCCAATGAATTCAAACAACAAGTTTGAGATTCATGTGAAGCATCGCCCAGCTGTCTCTGACAATCAAAGGTATTGGCAAGTGTTTCAAGATGATGATGAGATCGATGAATTTCTGCAAAACGAAGGTAAATTCAAAGACACTTCTATTAATGTGGAGTATGATGACGGTGAGGCGGATATAGAAGTCAATCAGATGGAATTTGTGTAGCTCAAAGACAACATCATTCCTAAAGGTATAATACCTTTAGAGGAGTTGTTCGATCATGATGATGTGGCTCGAAAACTAAGCTTGCTGCCAACCGAGAGAGGAGTTGAGGATGTGAACATTGGATCAGCTAAAACAGGTGAGATTCAACTATGTATCCTTGAAAGACAACTATCCATTGCCTACGATGGATCACATAATTCAAAGAGTAGTTGGAGCATCCTGCATGTCACTACTTGATGGTTATTCAAGTTATAACCAAATTCTGGTCCATGAGGATGATCGAGACAAAACAGTGTTCACCACTCCGTGGGGAAATTTTCATTAAGCAAAGATGCCTTTTGGATTGAATAATGCTAGTGCAACCTTTCAGCGGGCAATGGATATTGCATTTGCTAATGAAAAAGATGTTTTTCTAGTTGTTTATCTTGATGACTTGACAGTTTTCTCTAATTCAGATGAAGATCGCCTTTATCACTTGAAGATCATGTTTCAGTGGTGTAGGAAGTATGGCATCTCTCTCAATCCAAATAAAAGTTTGTTTGCCATGGATGAAGGCAAGCTTATTTGGCACATCATCTCAAAGGAGGGCATCCACATCGATCTAGCTCAGGTGGAGGCCATTAAAAAGATTGATTTTCCACGAAGTAAGAAAGAAATCCAATCCTTCAATGGAAAGATAATTTTTTTACGTTTCTTTGTGCCCAATGTTGTAGAACATTTAAGGGAAATCACAAACATGCTAAAAAAGGATAGTGCAATAACGTGGATGGAGGAAGCGGTTAAGTCCTTCAATTTCGTGAAATTAGTTGTTTCTTTAGCTCCGTTTTTGATCAGCCTAGACTATACTCAGGATTTTATTTTGTTTTCATTTGCCTCCGATCATACTATGGCAGCGGTCTTGCTGCAGAAAAGAGACCAGCTCGAGAAGCCAATCGCTTTTTTCAGCAAAACCATAAGGGATGCGGCTTTGAAGTACAATATTATTGAAAAATAGGCCGTTGCTTTGGTAAAGGCATTGAAAGATTTTCGGGTCTATATTTTGCATTCCCACATCCTTGCTTATGTTCCTAATGCTACTATTAGCGATGTCTTAGTTCAAACAGATCCGGAGGGGAGAAGAGGCAAATGGATTGCTGCCTTGTTGGAGTATGACATGGAAATCAAACCGACAAAGCTCATTAAAGGATAGGGGTTGGCTAAACTAATGGCTGAGTTAAATCTGCATGCCCTGGACATTAATCTAATTGCTATTATGTCCTAGGAAAACGAAGAGAATCTACCTGCTCAGGTATCAAAAATTTTCCTTCTTTCTCCTTGGTATTCAGACATTGTCTATGTACTCCAAAATCTGTCATCACCACCCAGAATGGCTAAGAACAAAAGTAGGAAACTAAAATTGAAGGCTGCAAAATTTTGTATCATGAATGGTGCACTTTATTGAAAAGATCCTGGTGGTGTCTTGCTCAATTGTTTAGTGGAAGAAGAGGCGAAACAGGTGATGGAAGATTTTCACAATGGCGATTGCGGAGGCCATCTTTTCTAGAAGACAACAGCCAATAAAATCTTGAGAGTGGGATATTATTGGCCAACTCTTTTTGCTAATGTGTACAAAACAATGGCTAGCTTCCACGAATGTCAGATTTTTCAAGGCAAGAGGAAGTTACAACCTTTACTGCTCAAGCCCATTGAAGTAAGTGCTCCATTTCAGCAATGGGGTTTGGATTTCATTGGTGAAATTCATCCTTCTTCTTCAGCGCAACATAAGTGGATCCTCACAGTGATGGACTAATGTTGGAAATAATACTGAGAGGAGGGGGGGTGAATCAGTATTATCAAGTCAATTATTTTTCAATTCAACCACAGATTTGTATACGCTACTTTAGTTAGAGAAACCGGCGTATATACACAACTTCAGTTAAGGAAAACAACGTGTAACTCACAAACTTGAAATTTAATTATTCTTCAAGTGTTAATCTTAAATCAGTGTGTGAGAACCATATAGACATCAGCCAGGAACAGAAGAATAATGCAGACAGTCACACACAAGAACACAAGATATAAGGTGGAAACCCAATGTGGGTGAAAACCACCTGCTGCAATATGTCTCTATCTTCTTTCAATTAGAAACTTCTTTTTACAATGATTCTGTACTGGTGCAGTCCTTTACCAGTACGCAGGCTACAACCTGCAGAAGGCTACAACCCTCTCTCATTCTCCAACTTCTCCTGGAAGGGAGCTACTACCCCCTTTAGCTCTTGTACTAGCAGAGGTACTAGTACACAGGCTGCTACCTGCAAAAGGCTTCAACCTTCTCTTTCTTCTAGGGACCACGTTTCATAAATTTTCAGATTGGATCCATGAACATCAAACTAACATCAAGTATATGTGCATCAACCAATCTCATTTCCACAAACACTATTGAATCAACCAATAACTTCTCAGAATGCTGAACCAGAAAATAATACCAGTAACCAAACACCAATGCTGAACCCAGAACACTGCAGTACTACACAGAAGCAGCTAAAACATATTTCAAGAGACATACGCTACTTCACTATGTATAAACCTGTGTACATACGCAGCTGTATCACTGCCAACCAGCGTATACGCTTTTGTGTCTTACTGAACCTGCGTGTATACGCGCCTTTGCTGTGCTGAACCTGTGTACAGATCTATGAAAAATAGATTTCCCTTTTCAAGTATTCAAGCATTAATTATACCCAGATTTTCAAATTCATAGATCAATTCATGTGTCAAATACAATAGATCATAATCACACAAAGATACTACTATTCAAGCTTTGAGATTTGACCCATTAGTAGAACCTATCCATCTTGCAGTGTTCAGGTTCCTCCTTGATTCAGATCCAGCAATGCACCATAACCAATCACCAGTGTTCCAAGTCTTACTCTTCTTAAGATATTCAATTCTTAAATCGATACCTTGCCAAATGATCTCCTTTCCTTTTTATACTCTAGGCCTTACTCAAACCATGGTCCAAAACCATTGAGAACCAATACCAGGGACCCAATACCTACATTCAACACCTTGGATGCAATACCATGGTCCATAACCATAGGTTCAAATATGTCAGACTAAATATCATGGACCAAACATAACGTTTCTCACATGTACCTGCTTTTCTTTGCATGAAAGTGTGTGTATACATATACGCACCTTTTGATCGGTGATCCCGCATGTATACGCGATTTTACTAAGAGGAACCTGCGTATACCTTATTTTCTTCATTCTTTGTAGTATGATCATCAACTCTTTGCTACTGACCCGCTGCATTATGATCTGTCATCTGTGTGAGTTGCCATCAAGGACAACACCTGTGCCATAGTTGTGTCATAATGCCAACAATCTCCCCCTTTGGACTTGATGGAAACCTTCCAACATTCAAAGTCATTCTCCCCCTTTGACATCAAGGGCAAAGGGTTATGCTCCCCCTCAGTTCTTGTGCTGCTGTGGTGTCTAAACTACCCTTGACTGTAGGCAAGGTCTGCAAGGAAATGTTCTACAAAAGAAACATAACTTTATACATTATAAATGACCTTCCTACCACCAAAGACTCATACGTATATTCATTTCCCAACCAAGTGGGGATACACAAAGATAAAACAAGAACATTACATCATTCATCCCAAGCAAGTGGGGAAACCAAGAAAGGTCGTTACATGACCTTGATAAGAAAAGAAATACATGACATAGAGATGAAATGATAACAACTATCACCATTCAGACCAGCAACCATGCTCTCCCTTTGCACCTGTAAAACAATTGTGAATTTGAACCAAGATCTTCTCAGATAATGCCAATAATTCATTATTAGAAGAATATATATATGCTCCCCCTGAACCTGTGTCAGATGGTCTCTGTTAGACCCATATCAGACTCTTTTCATCTTGAGTCTGGCCCCCACGGCTTTTCTGCAAAACAGCACATACGCAACTGTACCCATAGAAACCGGTGTATGTACGCGGATTATCCACCTGCAACTCACGCACAACCATTAATCTTTGAAAAACAGATAAGATTCAATAGCAAGATGATGCATCGACTACCCCCAACTTCTGTTTGAGGTATTCAAATGTCTCCCTGGGCAGTGGTTTAGTGAGTATATTAGCAACTTGTTCCTTAAATGGAACATATTCCAACTTGACCTTTTGTTCAAGCACTTGTTCTCAGAGAAAATGATACTTGATAGGTATGTGCTTAGTCTTTGAATGCATGACTGGATTCTTTGAAATGCTGATTGCACTTGTATTATCACAAAAAATGGAAATAGGTGGTGTACAAGTGATTTGAAGATCTTGCAATGTTTGCATCATCTAAAGGAGTTGTGTGCAGCAAGATGCAACAACTACATATTCTTCTTCAGCTGTAGATAATGCAATGGAACTTTGTTTCTTGCTGAACCAAGATACCAATCTAGGACCCATGAAGAATGCACCACCACTAGTGCTTTTCCTATCATCCATGCTACCCACTCAATCTGCATCTATATATGCATGAAGTGTGATATTTGTATCTCTAGGATACCATAAACCATAGTTTTGAGTCCCTTGAAGGTACTTGAAAATTCTCTTGACTGCCTGAAGATGAGTTTCCTTTGGATTTGCCTGAAACCTTCCAACTATCCCTACTGCATGCATAATGTCTGGTTAGGTACTTGTTAGATAGAGTAGACTACCAACCATGGATCTATAGGTAGGTTGATTTACAACTGCCATTTCATCATTTGTGTTGAGGCTGCAACCTGTTACCATAGGAGTACATACTAGTTTCAAGTTTTCCATCCCATATTTCTTCAAGATCTGCTAAAGAGACTTGGTTTGAGATAGAAAGATACCATCTTTGTTTTGTTGAACTTGTAAACCAAGAAAATATGTGAGCTCACCAAGCAAGGACATTTCAAATTCTTTCTGCATCACCAAAGAAAAGTTTTGACTCATGGCTTCTTCGTTGCTACCAAAGATGATATCATCAACACATAAAACAAGTATTAGCAACTTATCATTGTCAATTTTTATATATAGATTGTTGTCTATTGATCCTTTTGCAAAACCTTGTTGATGAAGGTACTCATCCAACTGCAAATACCAAGCCCTTAGAGCTTGTTTAAGACCATAGAGAGCCTTTTTGAGTCTGCATATAAGTTAGGAAATGAATCCTCAGAGAATCTTTCAGATGGAGTGTTGGCTTATTGGGGCCTGACCTAGGTTCAGAGCTAAGTTAGCCAGACAAATCTCGGTACCACTGGCCCTTTCAACAACAGTCCATGCAGTATGGACTGAGGTCTCACTCAAAGTAGTATGGGAGGGTGCTAGAGCCAAGTTTCCATACCCTGGAGATGTTTGATGATTTCAAGTGGTCTGTTGTTCGACCCTATGTGCAAGTCACTACGTACTTTCCCTTACCTCGTAGCCTGATATACTTCCTTTGCGCAACCCTAGTGAGGGGTTGAACATCACGCTCTGTGTTATTACCCAAGACCTCAATGGTATTCCAAAGTTAGTTAATTAACTTTGCCTACTTGAGTTTTTTAAGTATACTTAACAATATAAACCATTCATACAGGTGCACACAGTTAAAGAAACAGAAGTGTCCTCAGACACATAATATTATTAATCAGAAAAAATAATTACATGATTGATTTGCAAGAGCTTACACCCGAACTCCAAACAAACACTCTTGCAATGAGCTATTTATAAGCTCCATGTCCTAACTACCTCTAATTATGGATCACTTATTAAATAACAAGTGTCCATTTACATTAAATTATATTCAAACCAACTAGCTAACTAATCTCCTAAAATAGAGCCTAAGATAAGACACATTTGGAGAGTCATATCTAGTTACAACAATATGCTAATTCTAAAAAAGTCTCCATTAAATAATTAAACATTCTAGAATAATAATTATCAATTTAATATCTTAAATTAATAATTATTTTATTTCTAATTTTATTTTAATTTTATAACCTATGATAAAATTGTATTTTTGGATCATCTAACATTCCCCCCTATGATCCAAAGATACATTACAACAGATACCAAATCTGGATGCTGAAGAAACTGCAATATGAAGAGACTGAGTCAGCTGCATGACTGATTCATCTCGAAAGGACGCTTGACAACTCCATCATGTGCCAAGCCGCAAAAGGATCCAATTGTCCTTTTCTTGAAAAACAACATCCGGTTTCCACTGACACAATTTGATGATGATTTCCCACTGGATGAAGATGCCAAAAAAACAACTCAATATTTCTTTTGCTATGATGAAAGCTGCTCACTGATGCTTTGGCTGTCGATCGCCCACTGGCGAATTTGCTGATGCTCACTGCTGATGACAAATGCCCACTGGCTGATGAAGATGCCCACTGGCTGATGAAGATGCCCACTGGCTGATGAAGAGGCCCACTGGCTGATGAAGAGGCCCACTGGCTGCTTCGCTGATGTTGTCGAGACTTTCAATCTGAAAACCACTTGTCAATTTCATTGACATTTTCCCCCCTTTGTCAGCTGAAAGGAGAGACAATCTTCTCCAAAATATATTTGAACTCCCCCCCTTCAGGTGTAGGAGAGTTTCACTGTTGTACTCTCTCGTTCAACTGCAAGAGAGTACCATCATCAGATTACTGCTGGCTGCACTATGTGTGATTCTAGTCAGTTGTAGAACTGAGACAATCTTTTGACTGTGGATGACCATTCCCAAGGATCAATCCATTCATAATGTATCTTCAATCTGGCTGATTTTTATTGGTTGCGACATTTTTCTGAGGAATGATTGTACTTGCCACAATGGCAACAAGAATGGAGATCAAAACACTGATCTTCCATATGACCGGTTCTTTGACAATGAGAACATTTCGGTTGGACATCAACTTCAGGTTGCGTGCAATTTTGTTTGTCTACAACTTTCTCAGAACCTACTAAGGTGAGTGGTTCAAGAAATCCTGCACTCACGAACTTAATTGGCTTGGAATAATCTGGGATATGTAAATTGGTGTCATCAGTGACATATCCTAAGCCTCGACGATTCTTGTTATTTTGAATTTCTTCCCAGGGCTTGATGATGGGTTTGGAAGAAATTTGAATTTGATCATGAACAACTTCGACACTTGAAGTTGTTTGGATGAGTGATTTGGAATCAACATCTTTATCTTCATCTGTATGGTTGAATGACTTGGAAGAAGCACTCTTTTGTTGCAGCTCATCTCTTTGTAGTTGCGACTCTAGTTGAAGAAGCTCAATGGTTTCATGTGTTTGTTATAGATGCCGTGATAGATCAACAAGAGTTTCTTTGCTGATGTGCACCATGCCTTCATCTTTGGAGATGATCAAACTATGAAGAATTTTTAACAACTGAATATGTTGTGCCATCTGAACTTGCTTACTTGAAATCAGGCTCTCTTGTCGTAGATGTCGTGCTTTGAACTGTTTCACTTGAAGGACAGGCTCGCTTGAATGTGACTTGAATGGCATGCTCGCTTGATTTGTTGTTGATTGCACTAGCTAGAGTTGTAAAATGTTTTCGCTTAAACTCTGGAATTCACGCTTGCTTGATGACAATCGCGTTTGTTTAAGCACTCACTTGACTTACTTGAGGAATTCACATTCACTTGAAGGAATAGCCACGCTCGCTTGATGTCGATGTCAACTTGCTTGTTTGGTTGCTTTGATGGTTGTTTTAATGAACTTCACTCTGGCTCGCTTGAAAGTTTGAACTTTAAACTATGTTGACTCAAAGTTCTTGACTGAATACTCATGCTCACTTGCAGGAGATGTGAACTTGTTGCTTGTTTGTTGTAGAGTTAATATTCGTGCATTCACTTGATTCTGCTTAAAGAAGGGGTGTCGAACACTGTCGAAAATGCACCCAAAAAAGCTTATAATGATTTCAATGAATTCAATTTGACTCAATTCAAGACTTGGGTGTCGGTTTCAACCGAGAATGCACCCTTACAATTCAATGTGATTTGAGTTTGATTACAAGTTCAACAATGTTGATGTAGACTGTGCGCTGAAACGTTGAAGTTTAGAGATTCATTAACTTGACTTTGCTTTGAAATACTGAAGTTTGAAAATTCATGAACTTGATTGTATGAGTGAATTTTGCAAATTCATGAACTTGATTGTATGAGTGAATTTGTTTGTTGAGGTAGAATGCCGATGTTGAAAACTTTGATGAGTTGTTGTATGTGTGGAGCGTAATTATCCTTCCTTGCAGCTATTTCATTACATGTGTTGTGCTTACTTGCATTTAACTTTATGTGTGTGGTAAATGTGATCATGTATGTTTCAAAACTAGACACAAATAAAAAACAACGACAATTAAGTATGCACCATCATCAACACACTCTTCGTGTACCTAAGATCCCCTTATTCAATTTCGGGCGGATCTAGGACACATCAACACCAAAAAAAAATGATATCTTTATTAATCACTGGGTACATCTAAAGCAATGATAATTCCAAGCTGACAACCCTTTCAAACAACTCGCCTTCAAAATCTGAATGGATAGTGACACGATCCCTCTCAAAGTAAAACAATACTTTGAATTACAAAAAAGATTTTTTCTCAAAGAATTTCACTTATCACTTTATCGCTCCAAAAATTTGCACCTCTGTTAAAAATTACCTTATTTCTCCCCCAAAAGAAAATCACCTATTACCCCCCACTCACTTATCACTCCCAAAAGGTTTTACAAATTTAAAGTCACACCTTATATCTCCCAAAAGCACTAAAACAATTTACACTTTAAACGGCATACCTCATTACAAAATTTAAAATAAAATATTATCCACTCCTTATCTCTCCAAAAAATCACTCTCACTTTCATTCATCCTCGTATTCCACATACTATCTCTCTTTTGTTCATAAACTTTACATTTATCATTGAATTTTATTGAAATCATTTAAAAAAAATGATTGGCACATTTCAATATGTATATTATAAAACCATAGCTTTATGAAAATGGTTTTTTGGAGAATTATATTAACGCAACTTGCCTAGAAAACGTTGGTTCGTAGACAATTTTCTCTAGCAAACGCTGGCAGCTTCTTCTGGCAAACGTTGATTCTTCAACGCAGTGTTCTTCATGAGCTCACACCAGTCGACACCAATGCTCCCACCGTGAATTGAAACCAAATCTCACGCACAGGTACAGAGCTCGCGAGAGCTGCAAATAGGATTTAATGGAGCTGAATCTTTTTCACATATGGCGAAGAATTTAATAAGGCCATTGTGTATATAGCCGGCCTGAAGGATTTTCATTTAGAAGAGGATTTTCCAAGCCTAAGGTTTATTGGCTGCATAGCAATGCGCCGGCTGTACAAATCGCCTGAACTGTTATGAGCAACGATAGGAGGCCATGAATTAAGACACATGTGTATACGACTTATGACAGAGGTTGAGCTATGCGATTCTACGAGGTCCACAGCCGGCCTGGTGCTTAGGTTTTCTTGATTGGTACTGAGGTTACGACTTCGAATCCCATGGGCAGCAAAGAGAAAAGAAACAGATTGCTAAAACTAATTATGAAGACATGGCGTCAAAGACAAGCCGGGAGGCCTAGCAATTACAGTGCGGCTGATAATTCCATCTTGAGACGGTCTGCCTCCTACAATTTCTACAACGAAGAAATCCCAAAGCCTGCAGAAAGGGAGCCGAGATTGGCAGACTTTAAGAAGAAATCCAAGTCCTTCAAGGAGAATGTAAATCTATGGACAGAGGCCGAGACGTCCAAATCAAAAGGGGTAGGTTGGAGAATGCTGAAGCCACTGGTTGCTTTGAATGGCGGCTGCAAAGCTTCCACCAATTCCGTCATTCAGTGCTCCACCAAGAAGTTCTCACACGACAGTTTGGCAGAGCCCACCAAGACAAGCAATAGAAGTCTAAATGTATCTCTGTATGCCGATCAGAATTCACTGAACACAGATCTCTGTGACAGGCACAACCTGCATCACTTTACAATAAATTTCAAACAAAATGCCCATATCAATAATCCAGCCACTATATACGATGCACTCATCAAATCCTCATATCGCACATACGATGCACTCATCAAATCCTCATATCGCACAGGAGAGGATTCTTTAGCTTTGATACCACATAAAGAAACAGAAGTGTCCTCAAACACATAATATTATTAATCAGAAAAAATAATTACATGATTGATTTGCAAGAGCTTACACCCGAACTCCAAACAAACACTCTTGCAATGAGCTATTTATAAGCTCCATGTCCTAACTACCTCTAGTTATGGATCACTTATTAAATAACAAGTGTCCATTTACATTAAATGCTATTCAAACCAACTAGCTAACTAATCTCCTAAAATAGAGCCTAAGATACGACACATTTGGAGAGTCATATCTAGTTACAACAATATGCTAATTCTAAAAAAGTCTCCATTAAATAATTAAACATTCTAGAATAATAATTATCAATTTAATATCTTAAATTAATAATTATTTTATTCTAATTTTATAACCTATGATAAAATTGTATTTTTGGATCATCTAACACAGTAAATAAATAGTATATTTGCAAATCATACCAAACATGCATTAACCTAAGAACAAATACATAGAATTATGATAAAAATTATCTTTATTAATTTCTTCCTCAGTTACAGAATTGACTCCACCCTACACACTCAACTACAAGGGTTTGCGCACTTAGCTGTGGACTACTAGGCCTCTACGCACTCAGCTGCAAAGCCTTCTCCTACTCTCTGACCCATAGACACACTTCACTTCACTACTTAGACTCTCTTCCTATCTCCCTACTACTTCCATTTACACTTAGAGCCTCGCTCTATTTATATATTCTCATGGTCTATGGACCATGGGTAGGTCTATCCAACCAAAATTACATTACAAAACTAGGGCAGCCAACCCTGTGACTCTATCATACATTTTGCACCCCACGCTCGCAATTCGTGGAGATTTACAACAAAATTCAGTCAAAACTTGGGCTTTGAGACCCAAAACATGCCTTGGGAGGGATTCCATGTCCAAAAGGCCCCCAACACAAACATCGTGACTCACCCTTGAGTCATTCTGTCAGCACGACAATCTTTGCGCAGTCCCTCCAACTGTTCTCAAATTGCGAAGAGGTCGGCAGCGCACTAAGCTGCTGCTTGCTAGATCTGTTGCATACATTGTCTTGAGACCTCTGTGTCTGAACTGCTTCCATACATATGTACCGATATCTTCTGCATATGTGTATAGTCCCACACCTTTGTCTGGATCCTTGCAGCGTGAAGACTGTGCTTCCGTTGGTTATTCAGAGAGTCGGGCCACCCATGTAGGACTTCAAGCGGCTGCCATTCACCTTGCCTAGGAAATGCTCTCCATTTAGTTTGACTAGCTATATTGTGCCTCCATCTGTGACCTCCTTAACCATGTATGGTCCCAGCTAATGCATTCTAAACTTTCCTGGGAATTTTTCAAACTTACTGTAATACAGCAGTACTAAGTCATTTACCTTAAAGGTGTGCAACTTAATATAGCAATCGTGCCAGGCTTTTTCATTTTGCTTTTGTACATGCTAATGAAACCAACTCAGGAACCATTCCTCCTCAAGTTCTTCCAATTGCAAGAGACTTTCTTCCATAGCTTTGCAGTCCTTCATACCTGTGAGCGTTGTTATGTGAAGATTAGGTGCAATATACTCCATCAGCATGACAACTTCCACACCATAAACTAACCGGAAAGGTGTTTTTCCCGTCAGTTTCTTGCACATTGTCTGATAAGCCCATAGTACTACAGGCACATGTAGGTCCCAATCACTTCGTTGTGCATTTCACGCTTTGGTTAGCGTAATCTCTAGTATTTTGTTGAATGCTTATTAGCTTGTGGGTGATACGGTGTGCTTTTCTAATGATACACCTAGAACTCTTCTTTGAGCGCATTGATGGTTTGATTTAGGAAATGTGTACCATGATCACTCATTAAGATTTTCAGATAGCCAAATCAGGTCAACACGTTTTCAAACAAAAACTTTGTAGCCATGGCAGCTTTACCGTCTTTCACCGGTTGCGCTTCTGCCTAGCGGGTCAGGTACTCCACCATGGTGATGATGTATTGCACGCCCATTTTTCCCTAGGGTTTGATAGGTCCCACAAAGTTGATTGCCCACTTTTCGAAGGGATGCAACGTCATTTGTGGATTCAAAGGCATTTCGTCCCTTCGCGATGGTTTACCAATCCTTTGACATATATCGCAAGCCTTACAATGTTCTTTTGAATCCTGATGAAGGGTAGGCCACCACAACCCTACGCGGAGAATCTTTTATGCAGTTGCTCATCCTTCATAGTGCCCTCCTGCAATGCCCCCATGTGCTTCCGTGAGGATCTGATTGTGTTCAAATTCAGGTACGTACCTTTGCAATATCTCATAATTTCCCATTTTGTATAGGTGCCCCATGATGATAGAAAATTCCATCATGTGCACCACCAATTCCTTATTCTATTGAACAGAGTACTCCTTCTGCACATTCCCTATTGTTAGAAAGTGGATTATATCTTCAAAGTGTCCGTCCACGACACACACAGCCAAGAGTTGTGCATCAAGTAATCCTTCCCCCAAACTAGTAGGTTCCTCACCCTTCTCAATACATGACAAGTGATTCGGTCCTACATTCAAGCGTCCAGATTTTACCACGAACTCAAAGTCATATTCTTGGAACAATAAGAGCCACCTACAGATGCACCCCCCCAACACAGGCTTATTGACCAAGTACTTTAGCGTGGAATGGTCTGTGTACATCTTGAAATGTCCTCCTAGCAAATAGTGCCGTTATTTTTGGAGTGCGTACACCATAGAAAACCCCTCATGCTCGGTTATGGAATAGTTCTTTTTGGATTTGGACAATCTATGACTTGCAAACGCGATACGGTGATCCAAGCCCTCTCTGCCCTCTTGTGTGAGCACCGCTCTCAGTGCAATACATGACACATCAACATGGACATGAAACTCCTCATCCCATTTTGGGAAGACCAACATTGGAGCGGAGGCCAATTTCCCCTTTAGGACATCCAGGCTCTTCATGCAATCATCATTCCAACAGAATCTGACATCCTTTTTCAATAGTTTCACCATCAGCGTGGTGATCTGTGCATAGCTTTTGATGAACTTCCTATGGTACCCTATGTGTCCCAACATAGCGCGCAACTGCTTGACACTTCACGGTGCTTCCAAATTCAGAACTACTACAATCTTCGCGGGATCTACCATTAGTCCCTTGCGCAGACCACATGTCCCAATAGGTTCCCAAAGGGAATGAGGAATGTACACTTCTTAAGGTTTAGTGCAAATTGGTGTCATTATCAAGTATCCAGCATCAAGCGCAAGCTCGCTACATGGTGCTTAACTATTCCAAAGACTGTCCAATCATCCAGATAGGCCTCCAAGAACTTGTGGATGTATTCTTTGAATGCGGAAACAACTATTCGCAAAACGATGGTTGGCACATTCTTCAATCCAAACGACATAACGGTGTATTTAAAGTAGCCCCATTCAATTGAAAAGGTGGTCTTTCTCCTGTCTTCTGATGCGATTTTGATCTGATGGTACCCTAAGAACCTGTCTGTGAAAGAGTATGCTTCTTGTCCGCTAACATTTTCCAATACTTCTTCTATGAATGGGGTTGGGAATGGGTCATGTACGTAGGCGTCATTCAACTTCCTGAGCTCAACACATATTCTTATCTCACCCTTTTTCTTTTTCTCCTACACTACCATAGGGCTCACTCAGTCAGATTCTTCCACCAACTCAATAATTCTGGCTGCAAGCATTTTTTCTAGTTCTATGCAGACCGTTTCCTTGTACTTCAGATTCAAGCGGTAATGCCTCTACTTAACCGACTTCGCATCGGGTTTTAGGGTGATATTCATCATCCCTAAATTTCCAACGATCCCCTTTAAGTCTGTAATCTTAGTCGGGAATAAGTCTTGGTACTCACGAAGTAACTCAATGACCTTATCCACCGTGGCATCATCCCAATAGTCACAGAGCGTTGCATACTTCGGTTTAGCCTCCATCCCAATGTTTACTTGCTTTTTTTTTACTGGCACAGTAATGTCAGGATCTTCAATCAATGGCTCTTGAACCTCATGATATCCTTGTGTTTCTGGAAAGTTAATTTTTTGTGGATCTTCATCATCCTCCTCAATGTTTATATTGTAACACTCCAACATGCAACTCAACTGGGTTGCCCATTCAAAGTGTCGAAACGCTACTCTTCCAGTACTTCTCTTTCAAATTTGTTCAGGAAATCATTCACCTTTGTCAACCCATCATACATAGGCAGATCTCTTATCTCTGTTTCCACACAGCGTAGCGACCTTATCATCATGTTGCAATTGAGCGTGGTTACCTCGTGTAACCGGTTCTACCATCGTTCTATCTCCTCGTCTGAATCTGGGGTACAGGAGCTTTCGTGCTACCGTGAAATCCTACTGCCCATTGTTGGATTCATCCAGTCCTGCTCCCGTGCAGTTATCTTGTCAATACAGTCTAAATCGTCATCACTCTAGTAGTCGCGCACCGACTCTATGTAGCGCGATCCTTCCGCAAGGTCTAAAGGTACCACTACGCGTAGTGACTTTTTCTCAAAAATCATCTTGTGCTTCTTTAGATTTATCACTCCATTCATGTCAGTGGCTCAATCTATTCCTAGTAGTGCGGGATAGGGATCGTTGTCATCAACTATCTCTATCACTTCGAAATCTGCAAGTGCACTCACACCCTCAATATCTACTGTTATTCCCTACAATCTTCCCATGGGTAGGATATTTTGCTGGTTCGCCATTCGTAATTGAATAGGAGACCATTACCATGCAGGCCTACCCATGTGCTCCCATGTCTATTTTGGTAGGACGTTCACGTCCGATCCTAGATCAAAAATCATTTAATCCATTTCATATTCCCCGATCTGTGTGGTCAATCTCATCTCTCTTCTTGTTTGTGTTGTGTGCTTCCCGAGCTTCTGGACTATGTGTGGTTGTTCTAGCACGGTCCCAGCACATCTAGTGATGAATTCTTGTAGGACCTTCACAGCCTTGTTGTCGCACGTAGATTCATGCATGTCTCTAGAAAGGTAGTGAGCATTGATGGGTCCATTTCTGGTTCCATTTTTTCTTTACTACCTAAAGTGGAGGCCTTCGCGAAGCTCTTCTTAGCTTCCATTGATTTGAAAATGGGCTTCTTATGCTTCTTATCTAACTTACAAGAACCTCTCCCAATCCCAAAGCTTTAAATCTTACCAAGTCTTATTGATTAACCAATGTGGAATTAATAAGTGCTTGATATTAAGATGTATGCTGGTATTTGTTTTAAACTGATTCTATGCTTTAAAATCTATTGTTTGTGCTGATGTGTGAATGGACTTTGAACAGATATATACATACATATAACAGTAAATAATGCAACAATAAAAACAAATACATAAGGCTACAATTTAATTAGGAGTTCACCCAAAACTCTTGGGCTACGCCTCGATGAACTCTGGTCAACTCAACTGGGCTCTCTGGGATTATGGTATAAGTCTTTTTTACAAGCTCTTGGCTTAACTCCTGTTGTTTTACACAGAAACAGTGGGTTCAGACACCATGTTATTCCTTGGCTCTTGAAGCTATAACTCTTGGCTCTGGCTCTTGGCTCTTGTTTCTGGCTCTTTGGCTCTAACTCTGGCTCTTCGGCTCTGGCTCTGGCTCTGGCTTCTTTCTGCCCTCTATCAGTTTACACCCTCTTGACTTTTCACTTGAATTCCAAGTGACTCCCTTGGCTGCCTTTTTGCTTTTTCACTACCTCCTTTGCCTTAGCTTCCTACTTTGGCTTCACTTTCAGCAACAAAACCCAACAACAACCTCAGCAACCAACAAAAGATTATCAGCCCCTACCTCTATTGTTCTATGGCTTTTAAGCCAAATCAGCATTGTCTGTTTGTTTTCCCTTTCGGCTCTCTGTCTTCCAGCCACGGTCCACTCAAATCCCTTCTCTAAGTGTCAGCAATCATTGCTAAACGCCCTCAGGGATGGTGGCCACCTGTGTTGCAACGGAATGAACCACCAGCGCTTGAAATCCCCAAATTTTGGAATTCTTGGCTTACATAGGGAAATAAACTAACATAGGAAAAATCCATAGAAAAAATTATTCACCGGACTTCAATTGCTATGAATTTCACCCTAAACTCCTATCAGGCCCACCCATAATTGCTATTGCAAGTTGCAATTGCTCGTTCCGTGGCTTTCCTTTTGTATTTACAAAATACATTAAAACACTACAAATTCTGCTTATATCAGACCTAAAATATTATAATATCACATCTATAAGTTCCATCGGGTCCGTAATATCACATCGGGTGTATTTCCTTTGTAATCCCTTCAGTTGGAGGACATGTGAAATACAAAGGAAATTGATGCTTTCCGGATTTCAAAATATATTAAATTTGGTTTATCGCCCTGTCAGGTCTGTGTGTGTGTGTGTATATATAAATATTCTTTCCGGATTTCAAAATATATTAAATTTGGTTTATCGCCCTGTCAGGTCTGTGTGTGTGTGTGTGTATATATATATATATATATATATATATTATATATATATATATATATATATATATATATATAGATCGCAAGTCGCGTATCGCAGGGACCCAGGGTAAGCCATATGGCATGACCGATGGAAATATCGTGTATCGTGGGGACCCAGGGTAAGCCGTATGGCGTGACCGATGTCAATGCTGATTGTGATCTGTCGATTTTGGCGATCGGCACATCGCACATCACGAGGTCCCATCTTTTCCTCGTGGCATCGCCGATTGTGATTCGTCGATCGGATCTGGACCATTGATTGACCATATTTGACGACTCCTATTCATTGTTCCTTTGACCTCCGATAGGCTCGATTTTCCACCATTTCTTCATATTTTTGGGTTCTGATAGTGTTATCCGCCCTTTCTAAAGGTCTTCCTTTTGTGCTATTTTTTAATATTTTCAAGGATTTTGAAGACTTAGAGGGTGTTTAGGATCTCGTCTTAGGGTATTTTGCTCCTTTTTCCAAAGGATAGAGGCAGTTTCATTTTATGATAACTTTTGCATCCTAAGTCAATTTTGGCCCATTCAAGTTGCAGTAGACTCAGAATGAGATGATCTCTGCAATGGGGCTAGTTCCAGGAACTTCCTTGGAATTTCATTTTCCTCAGTTAGGAACACTTAGACTTACGATTCTATCCAAAATCCATTTTGGATCATCCATGAATGTCCCCTTAGCACACTCCAAATCAAATTTTGGTTCCTTTGTTAGAGCCTTACGAACCCAGGCACTCTCTTCGCGATGCTTTCCTTTGTCATTTCCTATCGTAATACTACTTCGGAGCACGATATTTACATTCAGGTCTTCCTCGCATGGCTTAGTCCTTATCATTGTAGGTTTTGAGTCAAGGGAGGTTGGAGTGCTCCTTTATCGTGCAACCTCGCTATCAACATGGGACAATCCTCCATCTCATGATCAAACTAGGTACAATATAAGAATGATGCTCTCGTCGGATTTGTAAAATCGCAAGTATAATGCCCTAGCCCTCTGCAATTGTAATAAATCAGCTGGTCGCGACCTCTTCCTGGTCCCGTTCCATCTCGACCTTGTCCATGCCCCTGAAATCCAGTGCACACCATCCCTGCATTTTGATCAAGGGCCCATGTTTCAATCTAAACTCTGTAGGTCGGAGTTTGATCCATCATTAGTTCATAACTTCTATAGGTACGCTCATCGTGGCCTATTGACCTGCAGAAATTACATAACAATTGTTGGGAAGTCTATGTATACTTTTGTAATAGATGGCAGTTATCTGTAGCATGCTTCCCTCCTATCTGACAAATTGCGCACCATAATGCAGGCATCATGCTCAGCCTTGCTTGTGCCTCTGGTCTCAATGGCATTGGTCCTCCTGCCGCCAAGTAGTTCATGAATACTGGACAATGGTCCTTGTCATGTCCTTGGCCCTTGCACTTTACGCACCATACCTCCTCGCGCACTTCTAGGAAAGTTGTCCTGTCTTTTTTCAAACTCTCCATCTCAAGACACAAGTTTTTCAACTACACGTGGATCTGTTGAACTCCCAGGTTAGGATCTTGTATTGGGGTCTCGTGCAGTCTCATTGCGATCACCAAGGCCTCGGCCTGAGTGGATAGCTTCTGCTGTGACAGTGCGTTACTTATATGTGGTGTTAGCGATGCTACAAACTAGGTGCGGTGTTGCCCATCCATCAAGGTCATGTTGGCTTCACGAATCATACACTTTAGTCTCTGATCTAGCTCCCAGGGGATCTCGCCTGGAAGCATCGCAATTTCCTTAAATCCAATAGTCGACTGTGTCTCTGATTTTGGCCTGCTAAATTCCCTATTTAGTGAAACTTGGATATCTGTGATCCTTGCATTTGGATTTTCATTGGAATGCTTAATATACCACATTAATGTGTGATCCTCTAAAGCACTGACCAGTGTTTCTTTCTTTATATTTTCATTCGTGACTCCTTGCGCTTCCCATACAGCCTTTACCATGAACCAAAACTGGTCTGAATCTTTGTTCCCTACTCCTTTGAACATCGACAACTTTATTACACTCGCCATATTTAACTGTGGTGGTGGCGGAGGTTGTGTGGGCAAAGATGGGGGTGACTATGGTGAAACTGGTGGTGGTGTAGGTGGAGGTGGTATGCACGAATTTGCTGCTTTATCAAACTGATTTCACTTCTTGGTGAAACTTTCGTGAGCTCTTCCTCACTTTCCCATGGAGGTGAAATCAAGGGGCTAGACTCTAGTTCTGTGCTACCTTCAGTTTTGTATATCATCCAACTCTGTGTAGCCCCAAACATCAATTTATTCGCATAACCCACTTTTCACACAGTAGCATCTTAATCCAACTGTTCAAATATTTAATGTACTTACCTCACGGTCCTTTGAGGAAGCGTCATTTTGCCTTGCTGTAGCTAACTAAAGTATCTACCGCGAACTCGGTGATAAACCCTCCTATAATTTGATCAAGCTAATGGTCCACAGCGTGCGCGATCTTATCTTCTGATGCTTCGAGTTTGCGCACCAACTCTGGAGTCCACACAATAGGTTTATCGATCCTACACCTTCCTTGACTGTCTGCTAGCTTCACGATCCACTCGTACAACTCAGAGGGGAAGGATGCAAAGAAAATTTCGTGGATTTTGTATATAAGTAGAGATCTAACCACTCTTCCTTTAATAACCGCGCATTCCTATTTCCCTGCACCGCGAACTCGTGAATCTTTCTGTCCAACCACTCTTCAATTCCTTTATTTGTCAGATTCCAATGATATGAAATTAGACATCTCTTATGTAGATCCTGATCCTGGAAACGGAACCATTTGTTGGCTTATTATGGCCTAACCCAAGTTCAGAGTTAAGTTAGCCAAACAACTCCCAGTATTACTAGACCTTTTGGCAACAGTCTATGCAATGCGGACTAAGGTCTCACTCGAAGTAGTATGGGAGGGTGCTAGAACTAGGTTTCCACACCCTGGAGATGCCTGATGAGTTCAAGTGGTCTACGATTCGACCCTGCGCGCAAGTCGCTACGCGCACTTTCCCTTACCTCATGTTGGGTTGTGTTATATTCTTTCCACGACTAGCACACGTAGTTAACCAGGGGTTAGAAGGGGGGCGGAGCCCCCCTTGTTGCACCGATGTTGTAGTGGGGGGGTGTTCACAGGGGGTTTGAGGTGTACCTGTAGCCCCACTTTATGGGGTCTGGGGCAGCGCCTTGGAAAATTTTGGTTTGGACCCTATGTTAGGTTGGGCAGACCCACCTATGGTTTTCTGCATGATTTTCGCACATATTTTTTGGACATGATGGTTTTCGGTCCATGGTATTGGATGCTTCGGCATGTATAAATATGTATTATAACATTGAAGGGAACATAATGAAAAATCAAGTTGGTAGTCCTGATTTTGGGATCCATGGGAAAATCTCTATGTATATGTGTTTTATGTGTTATGCTCTCGCATTTTTTATTTTCTTTTTTTTAGAATTCGTATGCAGGTAATTTCTGTACGGGGTTAAAACCTACATTTGGTATCAGAGCAATTTGGGCTTCAAGGGGACGCCTTTGTTGCTGATGGGTTTCGCTCGAGCCTGTGGTAGACCTTGTTCAGTGGGAGATCTGAGAGATCGATTCTGGTGGTGAAAGAAGATGGAAAGTAGTGGAAAGATAGAGATCAATAAATTTAATGGTCAAATTTTTGAGTTGTGGAAACTCAAGATGGAGGATCTCTTGGTGGATAAAGATCAGTGGATCACCGTAGATCCGGGTACTAAACCAACGGGAGTGCTCAATGAGGAATGGAAGAAGTTGGATTGGAAGGAGAAGAGCACAATATGATTGTGTGTCTCAAATTCAATATTGTATCAGGGGAAGCTACGGTGAAGGCTTTATGGGACAAGTTAGGGACTTTGTACCAATATAAGTCTCTGGTGAATAAATTGTTCCTGCGGTAAAAGCTGTATAACCTAAGGATGAAAGATGGAGACTCAATGACAGAGCATATAAACGCATTTAATACTGTGGTAAGTCAATTAGCATCTGTTGATATTAAAATTTCAGATGAAGATAAGTGCATCAGTTTGTTGTGTTCTCTACCAGATTAGTGGGATAGTCTCAGCCTTGCTGATTGATGAAATAGTCTCAGCCTTGCTGACGGAGGAGATGAGACGGAAAAATATGGAGAGTCAGAATGGTGATGCCTTGTTTGTACGAGGACGATCCCAGTACAGAAACAAAAATAAGTCATCAAGTGGGAGATCTAGATCTAGAGGGAGATCTAAATCTCTAGGAAAACCTCTAAAGGTGGTGTGTTGGAAATGCAGAAAGGAAGGGCACTACAAAAGGGACTATAAATCTAAAGCTCCTGGTAAAGGAAAGGGATCTGATGATGCTCATTCTGTAGAGGCGAAAACCACCACAGATGAAGGTGGGGATGTGTACTTGGCTTCTTCAAGTACACATGTAGATCATGAGGCATGGTTGATTGACTCAAGTGCATACTTTCACTTCACTCCCCATAGAGAGTGGTTCTGCAAGTATGAGAAATACAATGGTGGTGATGTATTCTTGGGGGATGATAGGAAAGCTAGAATCGTTGGTCACAGAAAAGTAAAGCTGAAGTTGCAAAGTGGAAACGTTAGAACACTTCCGGGTGTTCTGCATATTCCTGCATTGGACAGAAATCTAATTTCTGTAAGAAAGTTGGATGATGCAGGTGTAAAAACAGTGTTCGAGAAGGATACCTGCAAAATGGTTTGGGGATCATTGTTATTGATGCGGGGAGTTTGGATTGGAACTATGTACAAGCTGCAAGGTAGCACTGTTATTGATGGGTGCAACAGTTCTATGGTTCCTGAAAGTGGAGAAAAAAATCTAGTGGTCTCTGGAGAGAATACCATGTTGTGGTATCAAAGGCTTGGACATACTAGAGAGAAGGGCCTTCGAATACTTCATGGTAAAGGTATGGTAGAAGGTATGAGTAATAGCTCGCTGGATTTTGATTTATGTGAAAATTGTGTATATGGGAAGTAGAATCGGGTGAGTTTCCCCTCTAGTAGTAAGAGGGCGAAACAGATATTAGAAATTGTGCACAGTGATGTGTTTAGACCTATGAAGGTTTCATCACTGGCTAAGTCTTTGTACTATGTATCATTTATAGATGACTTCTCAAGGAATACATGGATATATTTCCTTAAAAGAAATCTGAAGCCTTTGACAGGTTTAAAGAATTTAAGGCTCTCGTGGTAAATTAGACAGAGAAGAACATAAAGGTGCTAAGGACAGATAATGGTGGAGAGTTTTGCAGCAAGGAATTTGAAGAATTCTATAAGAAGTGTGGTATAGAATGATATAAGACTACTCCATATACACCTCAGCAAAATGGAGTTGTAGAAAGAATGAATAATATGTTGATGGAAAGGGCAAGAAACATGCTCAGTGGTGTCGGGTTAGGACAAGAATTCTGGGCAGAGGCGGTGGATACTGCATGTTACCTAGTCAACAGGT
>APFE031162915.1:126973-150369 GCA_000404065.3 Pinus taeda | reverse complement strand
TTGTAAGTTACAAAATGTACAACGGTAAAGAAACACACTTTACCTAACTCTATACTAGACCAAGTTGAACTTAACTATTTCCTATGTGTCGGAATATCCTAACACCTCAACTCCAAATTGAGCTCATGATAGCTCATTGGAAATATCTTTGTGTCTAGTTATCATTTGATGCATAAATAAAGTCATTTGGCCAACCAAGCTAGGTGAAAACGTGATTTACCCAAGGTCACTTCAGAGGTGCATCAATTCTCCTGAGGCAACGATATTTTTGACATTTCTCTAAAACCATGACACTGATGTAAAAAGTGAAGGAGGGTTTTCTTCCTTGGCCTACTGTGGACAAAAACCTCTCTCAGTTTTTCAAAATTCAGCTTTTATTTCTCTGGAACATCTTTTGAGTGAAACTTATCCCGATGTGTGAAACAAGGGATTTTGTCGAAATGAAGCGAAATGAAGGGGATAGGGAGCTTCTAAATTCTTGAGGAAATTTTGGGAAGTAGGGAGGGATTTTAGGAAGTAGGGGAAAGTGGAATCTCAGAGATCGAGTGAGGGGAAGGGGTCCAAAAGGGCAAAACACAGGCCTAGCCTAGAAAATTGCCAAGTTGTGGCAAGAAACAAGGGTTTGTGGAAAAATGAGGAATTTGGGGAATCTCAGTGATGGGAAGTCTTTGATAAGGTACATTAAGGATAGGGGAAGGTGTATGAACATCTGGATACAAGTTTTTCTAATGATTTGACCGTCCAAGAGGAATTTCCTTCAAAACCCTAGGAGAGGGAAATGACCTTACCTAGGCGCAACTGAAGCATGAACAAGGTGTGAAATGACCCAATGGAACCTGACATGGTGATGAAAACCCTATGAATGATGATAGACTCAGTTGAATAGCGACATAGACTGACATTTGGGCAATTTTGAAAGGAGTGAAAGCAAACCTTAGACCTAATGCCTAGTGACCAAATTTTGCTTGAAGACTCATTGAAATACAAAATTTGACTTTGACACTTTAAAATCACTTTGTAAGAGCATATTTTATCACTGGAGGAAGGCTGGAAATACTGACGCTAACAGCTATGAGACTCATTTTTATGCTCATTATTGGAATGATATCTTGCCTTTTTGTTGGAGTCAGGAAATTTTTGGTGTTGTACGACCGTGCAACTAGGACATGGATTGCAGATAGGACTAAGCAAAGTGCAGCATAGGGATAGCATAGTAGTTAAGGTGTGGAGAAGATGGAACTTGCACAGAAGGATGATAGTGGCACCTTAAGGAAGAAGGATGGGTCCCAAGGTACATTGATAATTAGGATTTCGCAGAAGATGAAGGCAATCAGGGAGACCGTGGCAAGCAGATGGGTAGAGATATTTTGGAGAAGGAAGAGATGAGGTGGAGTGGAGCAGAATAGGGGAAGAGATATTTTCGAAAAATCCTAAGGAATAATTGGGTTATAAATTCAGAAAACATGGTGAAGAATTTGTTTTGAGGAGTATAATTTATTGTTAATGTGCTATTTATATCAACGAAAAAAATTGGCATGTAAATGAGGTATGTTAAATTCCATTAGTATGGATTTCATTTGGGTTTTCCTAAAACTCCAAGAAAAATTATTTAGGTTTTGTAGTTGTGGATAGGTTCTAAAATATGGCATACTTTATACCATTTTCAGAAATTAACATGCCACATGTGTTGCAAATTTATTTTTCAAAGGAGTACCAGGTGAAGACACTAGAGAGAAGCTATGTTTTAAGCTACTTGTGTGGAGTCCAAAAGAAGGGAAGGCATGCATACCTTGAACTAGTGCTTTGTGAATTTAGAATGTGTTCCCTATGATTGCGTTGAGGATATTGGATGGTGTGTAACATTGATTTATTAATGAGGAGCTTGGTGGGGGAATAGATCATTGTAGTGCTTTGCTTAGGGATATGAAACCACATGGTTCTTGTAGTATAGTTATTACCCCACCAAGATAGGGAAATTTGAGTCATTGTGGTGCTTTCCTCGGGACTGTGAAACCACCTAGAGAATGGACTACAAGCCACTACATTGCTTTCTATGAGAGGCAGTTGTTAAACCATCAAAATAATTGATTCCAAATCTTAGAACTGAGATATAACTTAATTTAGCTTCCATGAAGCCTTGTGTTTTAACCAAAGAGAAAGAACTTTAATCACAGAGACAAGTGTAAATTGCTTGTGCATATTGTCTTATGGATTGTGATGAATTTTTCATGTTCTAAATCATGCAATACTTGTGTTTTGTAAATGTAAATAAATGTCCAAGCTATGAAACTCATTTTTATGTTGATTATTGGAATGATATCTTTCCTTTTTACTGGAGCTAAGAAAATTTTTGGTATTGCATGTCCACATAACTAGGATGTGGAGTGCAGATAGGACTAGGCAGAGTGTAGCATAGGGCTAGCGCAGTAAGTAAGGTGTAGAGAAGACAGAAGTTGCGCAGAAGGATGATAGTGGCACCTTAAGGAAGAAGGATGGATGCCAAGGTACATTGACAATTAGGATTTTGTAGAAGATGAAGGCGATTAGGGAGATTGTGGCAAGCAGATGGTTAGAGATATTTTGGACAAGAAAGACGAGATGGAGTGGAGCGGAATAGGGGAAGAGATATTTTGGGCAAATGTTAAGGAATAATTGGGTTATAAATTTAGGAAACATGGTGAAGAATTTGTTCTGTGGAGTATAATTTATTGTAAATGTGTTATTTATATCAACGAAAAAAATTGGCATGTAAATGATGTATGTTAAATGGCATTAGTATGGATTTCATTTGGCTTTGCCTAAAACTCCAAGAAACTTTATTCAGGTTTTGTAGTTGTGGATAGGTTCTAAAATATGGCACACTTTATACCATTTTCAAACATTAATGATGCCACATGTGTTGCAAATTTATTTTTTAAAGGAGTACCAGGTGAAGACACTAGAGAGAAGCTATGTTTTAAGCTACTTGTGTGGGGTCCAAAAGAAGGGATTAAATGCATACCTTGAACTAGTGCTTTGTGAATTTAGAATGTGTTCCCTATGATTGCATTGAGGAAATTGGATGATGTGTAACATTGATTGATTAATGAGGAGCTTGGTGGAGGAATAGATCATTTGTAGTGCTTTACTTAGGGATATGAAACCACATGGTTCTTGCAGTATATTTATTACCCCACTAGGATAGGGAAAATTGAGTTATTGTGGTGCTTTCCATGGGATTGTGAAACCACCCAGAGAATGGACTACAAACGACTACATTTCTTTCTATGAGAGGTAGTTGTTAAACCATAAAAATAAGTGATTCCACATCTTAAAACTAAGATATAACTCAATTTATCTTGCATGAAGCCTTGTGTTTTAACCAAAGAGAAAGCACTTTAATCACGAAGACAAGTGTAAATTGCTTGTGCATATTGTCTTATGGATTATGATGAATTTTTCATGTTCTAAATCATGCAATACTTGTGTTTTGTAAATGTAAATAAATGTCTGAGCTATGAGACTCATTTTTATGTTGATTATTGGAATGATATCTTGCATTTTTGTTGCAGCCGAGAAAATTTTTGGTATTGCATGACCATGGAACTAGGACGTGGAGTGTAGATAGGACTAGGTAGAGTGTAGCGTAGGGCTAGTGCAGTAGGTAAGGTGTAGAGAAGATAGAAGTTGCACAGAAGGATGATAGTGGCATCTTAACGAAGAAGGATATTTTCCATGGTACATTGACAATTAGGATTTTGCAGAAGATGAAGACGATCAGGGAGACCGTGGCAAGCAGATGGTTAGAGATATTTTGGACAAGGAAGAGACGAGGTGGAGTGAAGCGGAATAGGGCAAGAGATATTTTGTACAAATGCTAAGGAAGAATTGGGTCATAAATTTAGAAAACATGGTGAACAATTTGTTCCGAGGGGTATAATTTATTGTTAATGTGCTATTTATAACAATGAAAAAAATGGCATGTAAATGAGGTATGTTAAATGCAATTAGTATGGATTTCATTTGGGTTTGCCCAAAACTCCAAGAAAAATTATTCAAGATTTGTAGTTGTCGATAGGTTCTAAAATATGGCACACCTTATACCATTTTCAAAAATTAATGATGCCACGTGTGTTGCAAAAATATTTTTCAAAGGAGTACTGGGTGAAGACACTAGAGAGAAGCTGTGTTTTAAGCTACTTCTGTGGAGTCGAAAGGAAGGGAAGAAATGTATTAGTGCTTTGTGAATTTAGAATGTGTTCCCTATGATTGCGTTGAGGATATTAGATGGTGTGTAACATTGATTTACTAATGAGGAGCTTGGTGGAGGAATTGAACATTGTAGTGCTTCGCTTAGGGATATTAAACCACATGGTTCTTGCAGTGTAGTTATTACCCCACCAAGATAGGGAACTTTGAGTCATTGTGGTGCTTTTCTTGGGATTGTGAAACCACCTAGAGAATGGACTACAAACCACTACATTGCTTTCTATGAGAGGTAGTTTTTAAACCATCAAAATAAGTGATTCCACATCTTAGAACTGAGATATAACTCAATTTATCTTGTATGAAGCCTTGTGTTTTAACCAAAGAGAAAGCACTTTAATCATAGAGACAAGTGTAAATTTCTTGTGCATATTGTATTATGGATTGTGATGAATTTTTCATGTTCTAAATCATGAAATACTTGTGTTTTGTAAATGTAAATAAATTTCTAAGATATGAGACTCATTTTTATGGTGATTATTGGAATGATATCTTGCCTTTTTGCTGGAGCCGAGAAATGTTTTGCATTTCATGACCATGCAACTAGGATGTGGAGTGCAGATAGGACTAGGTAGAGTGTAGCATAGGGCTAGCGCAGTAGGTAAGGTGCAGAGAAGACAAAATTTGTGCAAAAGGATGATAGTGGCACCTTATGGAAGAAGGATATCTACCAAGGTACATTGACAATTAGGATTTTGTAGAAGATGAAGGCGATCAGGGAGATCATGGCAAGTAGATGGTTAGAGATATTTTGGACAAGGAAGAGATGAGGTGGAGTAGAGCGGAATAGGGTAAAAGATATTCTGGACAAATGCTAAGGAAGAATTGGGTTATAAATTTAGAAAACATGTTGAAGAATTTGTTCTGAGGAGTATAATTTATTGTTACTGTGCTATTTACAGTAATGAAAAAAAATTGGCATGTAAATGAGGTATGTTAAATGCCATTAGTATGTATTTCATTTGTGTTTGCCTAAAACCCCAAGAAAAATTATTCACGATTTGTAGTTGTGGATAGGTTCTAAAATATGGCATACTTTATACCATTTTAAAAAATTAGTGATGCGACATGTGTTGCAAATTTATTTTTCAAAGGAGTATCTGGTGAAGACACTAGAGAGAAATTATTTTTTAAGCTACTCGTGTGGAAGGCAAAACAAGGGAAGAAATGCATACCTTGAACTAGTACTTTATGAATTTATAATGTGTTCCTTGTGATTGTGTTTTGGATGTTGGATGGTGTGTAACATTTATTGATTAATGAGGGGCTTGGTGGAGGAATAGATCATTGTGGTGCATTGCTTAGGGCTATGAAACAACATGGTTCATGTTGTATAGTTATTAGACCACCAAGATAGGGAAATTTGAGTCATTGTGGTGCTTTCCTTGGGATTGTGAAACCACCCAGAGAATGGACTACAAACCACTAGATTTCTTTCTATGAGAGGCAGTTGTGAAACCATCAAAAGAATTGATTCCACATCTTAGAACTGATATATAACTCAATTTATCTTGCATGAAGCCTTGTGTTTTAATCAAAGAGAAAGAACTTTAATCACAAAGACAAGTGCAAATTGCTTGTGCATATTGTCTTATGGATTGTGCTGATTTTTTCATGTTCTAAATCATGCAATACTTGTGTTTTGTAAATGTAAATAAATTTCAAAGCTATGAGACTCACTTTTTTGCTCATTATTGGAATGATATCTTGCATTTTTGTCGGAGCCGAGAAAATTTTCGGTATTTCACAACCATGCAACTAGGACTTGGAGTGCAGATAGGACTAGGCAGAGTGCATCGTAGGGCTAGCGTAGTAGGTATGGTGTGGAGAAGGCGAAAGTTGCACAGAAGGATGATAGTGGCACCTTAGGGAAGAAGGATGTGTGCTAAGGTACATTGACAATTAGGATTTTGCAGAAGATGAAGGTGATCAAGGAGATCATGGTAAGAAGATGGTTAGAGATATTTTGGAGAAGGAAGAGACGAGGTGTAGTGGAGTGGAAAAGGGGAAGAGATATTTTGGACAAATGCTAAGGAAGATTTGAGTTATAAATTCAGAAAACATGGTGAAGAATTTGTTCTAGGGAGTATAATTTATTTTTAATGTTCTATTTATATAAATGAAAAAAAATTGGCATGTAAATGAGATATGTTAAATGTCATTAGTATGAATTTCATTTGGGTTTGCCTAAGACTCCAAGAAAAATTACTCATGTTTTGTAGTTGTGGATAGGTTCTAAAATATGGAACACTTTATACCATTTTCAAACATTAATGATGCCACATGTGTTGCAAATAAATTGCTAATGTGTTATTTATATCAATGAAAAAAATTTGTCAAGTAAGTGAGGTATGTTACATGCTAATAGTATGGATTTCTTTTGGCATGGCTTGCCTAGAGGTACAGTCTCTGACTGAGAAGCAAAATTTGTTGGGAAATTATTGAAGAATTTCTGGAAAAATCTCATGACAAACCTTAGATACAGCTCAACCTATCACCCTCAAGCCAATGTGTGGATTGAGGTGGTTTAAAAGAGCTTGGGAAACTTGATATCAAGTATAGTAAATAAATACAAAAATCAGTGCTACTAAGTTCTTACCCAAGCTAAATTTTTCTATAATGATTCACCTAACATAAGCACAAGAATAAGCCTACTACAGTTTGTGTATGATATGTACCCTATATTCATCTCTAAACTTTGGAAATTGGGAAAGGAAGACATATGAAGAAATGATAAAGAGGAACTTTCCACAACCATGAAAATGATATATGAACATATTGAAGGGGATGTACAATAAAGTAGCTAGAGATACAAGCAAATATTAGACATCAAGAAAAGAAAAGTCAATTTTGAATTGGGTAACTTGCTTCTAACACAATTAAGGAAATAAATAATTATATAACATGAATATAACAAGCTAAATCTGAAGAAGATTGAACCTTGCAAAATCTTGGGGAAGGTTTGAACTAATGACTATGAAATTGAGCTACCTTAAATATAGGGATTTCTCCAATTTTTAGTGTAGTAGATTTGAACCCTTACGAGGAATGTGAAGATGAGAAGGGGGATGATCAAGAGAAGGTTTACTAGAAAAGCCAACTACCTATTGCTAAGAAACTTCAAATGGAGATGATCCTTAATGATAATGTTTCCAAAAGCAATAGGAAGAAGGACTACTATGAAGATGTGGTTAAATGGAAGGGACTCCCAATAGAAAATGAAACCTAAATGAATGCTACAAAGATCCAAAATCTTGGCCAATCTATACAATACCTCATGGATGGAATTCCATGAAAACTTTTAGTTATGAGGGATTTTCATGCAAGAGCAGTCTAAATGAATTTTTCCTTTTTCACATGAATGAAACTCAATGTGGATATTTACTTTAGATAATTTGTTTGTTATGCATATGTGTCCCTTATGGGATAACTATACCTAGTTACTTAGTTAAGTTTCTAGAAAATGTCCAAATGTAGCCATAGAAGAGGCACTGCTCATAAGAAAGCTCCCTTTTTTTTGTTATAGGATATTTTCTTGTTTTGTCCATCTGTGTGTGTGTGTGCGTGTGTGTGTGCATGCGCACGCACAAAGACATAGAGAGTGTATCTTATGAGGATAGGAAGAAACTGTAGGGGAATAATTCTTAGAAAATCATCCAAAATATATGATATTCTCTATTAATGAAGTTGATATTATTATCTTATCATTGTTAATTTCCCATCCTAGTTTCTTTCAACACTATGGATTTGAGGAACCTATAATCTATATCTTTCCTTACTTGATTTCAGGTTGGTGATAGAACATTCTGTGAAATTTAGTGTCTAAACCCATAACCTCCCTCCTTTCTTCTATATCCCGAGGTAGGATTCCAGACCACGCGTGAGACTAGAATTTGAAGTTTCTTGGTTTGAAACCCACTAGGACTTGACAATTACACTAGCAATTTGGAGCGTCAATTATTGAGCTTAAGGATCACAAGGTTGAAGACCTAACACCTAACTACGCAATGGGACTGAGAGATCGAATTATAAAATTTAGAGTTCTATGCCTCATAGTATTGTAGTATATCACGATCAAAATTTGGGGGTTTCTAACCTCACCCCAAAGTTTAAACCCAATCCTCGTTGATTAATCATGGTGCCCCCACATCCCCCCTCCTTCTATCCTCCACACCTAGTAGGAGGGATCCACTATTCACTGAAGCCAATGATATCTGCCAATTAACTTTCTTGAAAAAGAGTCCATCTAGGACTTTGTGTTTCATCCCACTCCCACCCCCACCTGCTTTTTCTAATCTGATAAGAGTACCCCTTTGTTATTAATATAGACTATTATTTCCCCTTATATCTACAATAATTGATCACCACCATGTTGTCGATGCTATCCATCATTGTGTGTTGAGTCGACTATGTGACGCGTGAGTAAGGGTTCTAACCACCCAACTCCCAAGTTCTATACACCCTTGGTCATGTTAATCTAGTCACCTTAGGAGAAAATAAGTAATTGGGGGTTTTGTTTTAGCCCTCAACTCTCACAAAGATTGAATCAAATCCACTATTGTTTTTGTCTAGGTAGCATCTATATTGTCCAAAAGCAATAGCAACCCCTAAATTCTATGATCTCAGTGAGACCACCATCAATGTTATGTCAACTTTACACGGAGACTCTTAACGTGTAAATAGGCTTTTTTATAATACCATGGGCTAATACGTGATTTATCAATAGGACATGCCCAAAAAATGATAACTTAATTAATTTTAAAATAAATCTCAATCTTTGGTATGACCATTGTTAAGAATATTCTAATATATTCCATAGAAATTGAATTGCTACCATCCACATAAAAAATATTAATAATTAAGTTAAAAAATTTAAAAACCTATTACCAAATAAAAAAATTATATCAACCTTATTATATAAAAAATATAAATTAAATGGAATTCAAATCTCTTACCAGAGCGACGACACATATCGTTACTAGTAATACATAGCTCATTTGTTAAGGAATTTTAGGGATGAACATATGACTCCGACAACATTTCGCAAGATTACACGTAGTTCCATGTGATGGACAATAAATGATAATGTCAAGTTTTTCTTCCAAACTGCATTCTTATGTCTGTATGATGATCACAATCTATTTTCCAAAGATGCAGGTAATCCATTATTTATTCTTATTTATTCATGTCAAGCTAAAGTAGAAGGAAAACAATTTTCTTTCCATTTGAAAAGAGCAAGAAATACATCTCAATAAAAAAAAAATCCATAGCGGGGTAATTCTTGGCCATGATTTTTGAGAATAATTTATTTATTGTACTATATGGTGACTATTCTAAAGTGTAAGAGCATGTTAATAAGGTGTTTTAAATGGATATTATACTAAGTACAAGAGGACAATAATAATATATTTTGAAATTAAGCAACTTGGGTTTTATGAAATGGGAGACTTCACATAGTTACACTAATGTAATCAAAGAAATTGGAAAAAATTCCACCTGCATCAAAATACATAGGATGCTAACTTGTATGTGGAGAAGCAATCCTTTCAAACTGATTATGGTCAGCCTCTATTATGGTTGTGTTTATAGATTCTTTGATGGATTCAATTTCCTTTGATTTTGTGATGGAATCTAGTTCCTTCACCACATCTCTCATCAAAGGATGTTTAACATACTTGTATACACAACATAGTGATACACTTAGAAGAATCTTCCATGTAGTATAGTGGTAATTTTACAAATCTTTCAAACATCGTGAGAAATTAAAGAATCTATAGGAAAGGTTTTGAATATTTGTCGTTGAAACTTGAGGTTTGTACAGTTGTATGTGATAGCTGTAGCAACTTTTGGTAAGTGGAAGTGGAATGAAATGGTGAATTAGGAAATGAATAATGAAACTAATTGGTGGAGATGTTAGGGTCCTATATCTATAATAGTCGACTATGGTTATTTAGCCATTTATCCCATAGGTATATTGTAAAATTATTTTTTATTTTAAATTTTTAGTCTTTAAAAAAGAAAAATAAAAAATAGAAAAGAAAGAAAAAAAATTAAAGGATAAAAGAAAAATAAAAAAAAATAAAAAATAAAAAAACCCTAAAGGGTGCCCTAGTTCAAATGTCGATGTTTATTAAAGCTTGTTTTAAATGTTTTTCTATATGACATTTTGTCATCTTTTATAAAGCAATCACACTTTCCAATGGTTGTGATCGTCCTCGTCGAGATCAATTGCGGGGTATGACTTTAAGACATACCCCCTTCCCTTTCGAGACTTAATGGAAGGGGGGGCCAAAATGTGGTTTCCAAATAAACCACCCAAGTTATGTGTCATCCCCATAGTGTTTTCGGGGGGTCCCCTCCCAATACACTTTACCATTCCTGTCAACCCATTCATTCCTGCACTATCCACCCACACCATTTGTCATTCATCTATCCATCCACGTCACCTACTCTCCATGACATGTGACTGTTACCGTTCAAATCACCCACCAACAGTCATGTAGACATTGGATAATAAATTTCTCCCACCAACCTATTAATTTCCCATTAATGCCATGATCTAAAAATGGTAATAGTCTCGTTAAACTCCGTCAAATTCCATTATAAAAATCCTTCTTGAACCTGCAAATTTCCCTTTTGAAAATTGTTTGATTTACACAGGTTCAACTTGAAGCATCTCGAAATCTTACCATTTCCCTCTACAAAGCGATCTCCTTCTACAAATCTCAATTAATTACAGCCCGGTAACTCAATTTCCTCAATTTTCCCATTGAAATTAGGATGTCTTCACATAAAGACAAGGAAAATATGTCTCATGAGAACCCTATGGTACCGCTTGTCCCTAATTTAGATAGCACCCCTTTAATTGATACTGAATACAAAATAGTACAAAAAGTAATGCAAGTTTGTTTTGTATGAGCTCCATAATTGGGAAAAATAGAAGTATTTAGACTAGAGTGATGATTTAAATATCTAGCAATCACTCCTACCTCAATCTACCTTCCCTCAGACTCATATTTTCCCTGAATTCCCTACATGGTGTCATCACAAGTACCTCCCAAGCTAGAAAGCAGTAAATATGCAAGCCTCTCTACACCCTTTTTCCACTGATGTACTCATGGTAATATATAAAAACCTTACTTTCCCTCAACAAGCCCATATTTTGGAATGCTTTCTACCTAATAATTCTAAATTTCCTAGAAACATCCCACCATATTGTCCTTGTATCTTCTTTGAGATGCCAAGACAAGTCATTTACATGGTTATTTGCTTATTAGGTTATCATATAGACCAGTGGGTAGATGAGGTAGTGTTAGGGTTTTTATCAGTATTTTTAGTTGGTTGGAAGCCTTCAATTCTTTTCAATTACAGTCAGTCTTTATTAGATATTACACGAGTAATTTCTCAAGTTTAATGCTGAAGGTGTGTTCAAACACTAATCAATTTTAGTTTATTCGATGTTATTTTATGAGGAAGATAGGTTCAAGTTCCAATTAAAAAAGATTGATGATCAGGGGAGTCCATTATCAATCATTCACTTGACTTCTTTAGTTAGAAGCAATTGAGAGAATTATTCATTCACTGATTTTGTGGACAAGTTTCTACGTACATCCTTCTGTCTACTTAGCGGTGATATTATACTAAGCATTTCACAAGATATCAAGAAGGTTTTGCATCTTTCAGAACAGTCAAAAGTTACAAACTAATATTTATACTAGAATTATACAGAAATTAGAATCTATAGGTGTGAGCTTCCTAATTATATATTCACAGTGTTTGTTCTAGTAAGAGTCATTTCCCTTGAATACACTAGACAAATGTTAAACATTGATGAATTGCACTTTGTATCAAATAAACAGAAGTCATAGTTTAAATTGAAGGCAAATCTTGGGCCTTATGTTGTAAATACCAGAGCAACAACAATGGAAGTGGATGAAATATTAAAGTAGATAAAATTTAAACCAAGATTTACATGGCCTTATTATCCATTAGGGATAATTTCAACATTGAGAGTTGAGTAGAAGTATACTCCATATGCACGTACACCTGGGCCAGAGATAAAGTAGTATGATAATCAAGAGCATTGGACATAAAACACATTAGAGGAGGCTAAAGAGTAGATAGTTATTTAATCATCTATGCAAATTCCTATCCCAAAAGATAAAGAAATCAAGAGGCCAAAAGAAGGCATGTCCCTTATAGATTTAGAATCTCGTGTTGCAGACTTTCGTGTCTTCTTGAGAAGAAAGAAAGATCCAAAGACCACTACTAAGACTGATCATCAAGTAATAAATATTCAAGAATAATCCTCAGAAGAAAAGGATTCACAAGAGAAAAGTACAATGGTTTTGATAGGTATTCCTACCACTTATTTTCCATGTGTAGTGGAGACAATTGCGTCTCCTAACTCTTCTACATCTTAGATTCCATTACAACATAGTATATTTACAAGATACAAGGAGATGATATTGAAGAATGAATCTTTGAAGGCTTCAACATATTCAGAATTTTGGAAGTAAACTACCACCACCCAACATAGGTTGTTATTTTCATTTGACATAGAAAAGGGGCAATTCCATATGGCCTTTTGGAGCATACAGTTCTAGCCCCTAGAAGAGCAAAATAATTCAAGGCTCCAATATTTTTTGTTCATACCAAAAAGGTTCATGCAATCGATAAAAATTGATTTTCATAAGCAAATGGGTGAAATGATCTATTCAACATTCACCAGTTTAGTCATGGTTGCCTCCAAGTTACAAACATCTCTAAATAATATGCACTCATAGTTGAAGATTTAAATAATTTCTTCTCTAGCCGAAGACACAATGATTAAAACTTTTGAAGATCTAATTATCAAACTAGGATATGATCCTAGTGATGTCAAGGCAGCCAAGGAGATAATTAAGAACAAAAATGAATATATTGAGGCCTTTAGGAAACAACTTAAGCTTCCAACAACATAGCACCCTCAGGCCAAAGAAGTAACCATTCTAGAAATGGAAAAAGAAAAGATGTTCAAAATAGTAGTTGAACGGATCTAGAAGATGGAACACGATATGGAAGTAGTATTAAAGGAAAATGAACTATTGGAAGTAGTAGGTACATGAGTAGTAGGTACATCAACAAAAAAAGAATCACAACTAACAACACAAGCATCAACTTCAAATTCTTCTAAGAAGTTAGCCCAAGCTTTACAAGAATTATCGTTAGCGAATAAAGAAAAGGAGAAGCTAAAAACAACACCCACAAACATGAATGAAAGCTAGATCAGAAGTTGAAAGCATAACTAGCAGAGGTAAACAATAATTTTAAATTAATTCAACAAACTCAAAAATATAAAGATTAGTCCTTTAGAACTCAAATGTTAATAGAAATCAAGGCGCAACATTTCGCACAATATTAATTCAAATATTACAAAATTGTGGCCATCTCTTTAGATCATTTTTAAACAAGATGAACTCATGTAGAATGTTAAGCCAGTAATTAAATAGACAAAAGTTGAAATTGAGTACATACCAGTAAAAGCACACAAGGTTATCAAAATGTTGAATTTCAAAACTAAAAATGAGCTTGAAGAGTTGAACATTCATGATAGACTAATGCAGTTATGGAAGTCAAAAGAGTGTTGACAAACTAAAACCTTATGGGGCAATTAGAAAATATTGCACTATCTCATTTCCTTAAAGCGGTGCACCTAGTATATTGAGATCTCTCGCAAAGGTTTCATCACATAATTAGTGCTTGTTTTAGTGTTTGTTTGGAATGCGTATTAAAATAAAATAACAGCGTTGACAAACAAAAACCTTATGGTGCAATTAGAAAATATTTCACTATCTCATTTCCTTAAAGCGTTGCACCTAGCATATTGAGATCTCTCGCAAAGGTTTCATCACATAATCAGTCCCTGTTTTAGTGTTTGTTTGGAACACGTATTAAAATAACATTATTACTTTTAGGTCTGGGAACAATAATTCTACTTTCTGGATGGACTCCAATCTCTTTGTTTGGAGCAATAGTATTACTTTCAGGGTATTGTATTACTTTTATGGTTGACTTTTATCTATATCCATTTAGTTGTGAATGGCGATTTGACTTACCATTTTTGTTCGAGATAATTATCTTTCAACTATTTTGATATAGGTTTATTAATGAGTTGTGGGATTTTTGATTAAAAATCAAAATCATAGGGCATATGACATCAACAAAAAGAAAAATTGGAAAAATGGTTTGGAAGAATTGTTTAGGTTCTTAGGGGTAGTCTGAATCATGCACGTAATTTCGAAAGATAGCAAACATTTATATTGTTATTGTTATATTCAATGGCTTAGTTTTTCAATGTTAACAAATTCAAGTTCCTTGCATTTTTTCATCATAAAACCAATATTGTTTGATTATAGTGTGTTATAATTTAGAAAAAAAACGGTTAATAGAGTGGGTGTATGAAGAGCTTTCCAATATATAATTTTTTATTTAATTACACATAGGATACCTAGTTCCATGTTAATTTTATAAATGAAAGAAATGTATATAAATTAAATTGGGTTGGTATATTTTTACTTAGGAATAAAAAAAAAAATATACTTTGGTTTGCATGTTATTGTTAATTAGTTTCAATTTACATGAGGGTAAGCAATGTCAACTAATTGGCATCATTGGCACTTAATGTATTTGACAAAAGATTTCTCATTTCTATGTAGTTTTTATTTCAAATTTCATATTTATATTTGATCATTTATACAAATTTACATAATTAAAAAAAAAAAAAAAAAAAATTGTTATTTTTTATATACACATCTTTTTTTCTATTAGTATGGACCAAAACCTAACCCCCCAGCATTCTCAATAGCATTATTTCTTCCACTATCTATACCACTATGCCTAATACCATTTTTTCTTCTACCAACCATGCCCCTAGCCAATTATACAACACATACATACATACATATAGGGATAGGAAAAGAGATTACTACCTAATTGGGATTAGTAAGGAAGAGGTGAAATCATTACAAGTAACCAAAGAGATGATTTTTTAAGTGTATATTGAAACGAGAACCAACTAACCCCCATAACAAAGAAAGAGTCATCTTTTCTAGCATTGGTGCACATCACAACCATGGAAAGAGCACTAAATGGATACGTGGTTCATGATCTTTAATAAACCTTACTACAATAACAAGATGGTTCCCTTGTATTTTCTTCATAAATTATGGGTCTCCATGACAAATATTTTTACATTATTTAATTTCAAAGGCTTGCTTTTATCTCTCCTTATTATCAAGAAAGGGACAAGTGTAATTTAATGAGAGGGCCAACTACTCCTAGTTGTAATCCTACTCCACCTTAACTTGGAAATAGTATTCATTCCATTGGTGTTAGAATATAAGGCCAACTTTTATTTTAAATTTGTAATGTATAAGTGACTAGCCAATAGGCATCATTAATATGTTATCATGGTTGAGATAATATGTCAAACTCTTCATTTATAATAAGAAATAATTAGATCATACGACAACTGAGTATGTATATAGTAGAGACTAATAATACTATTGTATTGTGTGGCTTTGCATTTTAATTTATCTTGTTTATGCTCACTACCATTGTTTTGGTTACACCTATTGAGATCAACTAACAACATCCCATGCTACATATGGGGTAATACATTTAGTCACATCTACTTCTACATCATATGGTCAAATTCATTACATTTTTGGGAGTAGTATAGATGGAAATAATTATAGTCCTAAATGTCCTATATTTAGATTAAATTCATATGGAAATCTTAATATGCCCTATAACCTTATTCATTGCTAGAAAATTATATATTACAGAGCAATGGAACACATAAAATATTACAGAAATATAAACATAGAAAACGCATAAAACAAGAGAGACACAGATATACATGGTTCAAATAGTTTGGGCTACATCCATGGATAAATAGCCAGTCCTTCTTTTATTATATTATCCAGCAGGTTGAAGAGAAACAACCTACAACAGATCCACTGTAACTCCCTCTTCTGTCTCAATCTCCTCTTTCTTCCTCACTCAGAATACAGATCTACTTAGACGCAATACAATTCCCTCATATATAGTGAGGGGTTTCCTTCTACGGAAAAAAAAACCCTAAACTAAGCATAACTTCCACTGTCAGATCATTTGCCTAACGAACGACTCAGATTGACTAGAAATTACTAGACTTTTACAAGGCAATTTTACATCTATTTTTTAGCTTCGAGGGCACTACCCTCGAACCCCCACCAGGGGACTGTTGGCCCCCAGACCCTCCAACCGGGGGGGATTAGCCCCCCCAGACCCCCCGGGGGGGGACAAGTGCCTCGCCCCCCCCGCACCCCCCGCGTGGAGGGGTGTACAGTCTTCCAGGGTTATACATTTGGCTGGAACCTTTGAATACATAAGATAATCAAGGTCCACACCCAACAATCTCCCACTTGGAGACTGATTATAGCAACTCAACCGCTGCTTCATTTGCAAGACAATGGCTCCACTTTGGACCTTGTTGTTTCTCATCTTCTTCATCATACTTGAAGACCAATTGAAACTGAGCAGATTCTCAATTTCTCCCTAGTTACAACTTTTGTTAACATATCTGCAAGATTCTGGCTAAAGTGTATCTTTTCCAGCTTCAACTTTCCATCTTCCAATGCTGACTGTATGAAATGGTACTTGAGCTATATATGTTTAGTATTAGAATGAAATGCAGAGTTCTTTGCAAGATGTATGGCACTGTGGCTATCACTGTATAACCTGCCCAACTCCTACTTCTTATCCAATTCATCTAGAAACCTTTGTAACCAAATAATTTCTTTACTAGCCTTTGTAGCAGCAACATACTCTGCTTCTGTTGTTGAAAGTGCAACAACACTTTGGATTTTTGAAACCCAACTAACAGTTGTTCCACCTAAAGTAAATACTTATCCTGTAGTGCTCCTCTTGTTATCTCTATCACCTACAATATCTGCATCAACATATCGCTGTAGAGCAATGTTTGAACCACCAAAGCATAATTCTTGATCTGTGGTACCTCTCAAATACCTGAGAATCCACTCCACCGCCATTCAATGTTCTTTTCCTGGATTGTTCATGTACCTGCTTACAACTCCGACTGCATGTGCAATATGAGTCCTTGTGCAGACCATTGCATACATTAAGCTTCCAATTGCTAATGCATATGGGACTTTAGACATATGAGCCATTTCTTCTTGAGTCATGGGACATGCCTCCTTACTTAATTTGAAATGGCTAGCCAAAGTTATACTAACCGGCTTTGCATTCTGCATATTAAACCTTTTCAACACCTTTTGTATATACTCACTTTGAGACAATGTTAATTTGTGATTCTTCCTATCTCTAGTTATTCTCATACCAAGGATTTGTTTTGCAGCACCCAAACCCTTCATTGCAGATGAGTTTGCCAATTTTCTTTTGAGCAAATTTATTTCTTGCATGTTAGAACCTGCAACAAGCATGTCATCTACATACAATAACAATATAATATAGCTGCCATCATTTTGCCTTTTGAGATAAACACAATGATCAGAGTGACACCTAGTATTTCCTTGTTCAGACATAAACCTGTCAAATTTTAGATACCACTACCTTGGAGCCTGTTTTAAGCCATACAAGCTCTTATTCAACCTGCACACTAGTTTCTCCTTCCCTTTTACCTCATATCCTTGTGGTTGTTTCATATATATCTCTTCCTCCAAATCCCCATGGAGAAAGGTTGTCTTTACATCTAACTGCTCAAGATGCAAATCTTCAACCACTACTAGACTTAGAATAGCTCTAATTGAAGTCATTTTAAAAACAGAAGAAAATATCTCATCAAAGTCTATACCCTTTTTTTGTGCAAACCCTTTCATGACAAGTCTAGCTTTATACATTTTTCTACCTCCATTTTCTTCCTTCAACTTGTAAACCCATTTATTCTGCAATGCTATTTTACCTGCAGGCAACCTGACTAAGTCCCAAGTCTGGTTATGTGCTAAGGAATCCATCTCTTTTTTCATGGCTTGCTCCCACTTCTTCCTGGTTTCTACCTGCACTGCTTCTTCATAACATTTTGGTTCACCAGAATTAGTCAAGAATACATAATATAATGAAGGAGAGTATCGTTCAGGGGGTCTACTTATCTTGGTAGATCTTCTAACACCACTTTCAGGTGTTTGAAGTGCTTTTTGTTGTTGTGGTTATTGTTTTGGCTGTTGATCATTATGATTTTTAGGCACCATCACTTTTCTTGTGATATCGTCAAGCACTGTGTATTCTATGTTTTCTTTTTCCTATTTCTTTTCCTGCAATTGATTCTTATACAAGACCTTTACATTGAATATTGCATCTCTACTCCTAATGATTTTGTGATTTTCATAGTCATATAAGCGATAACCAAAATCATTAAAACCATATCCAATAAAGGTTCATTTCTTTGATTTTGCCTCAAGCTTTGTTCTATTTTCTTTGTTAATGTGGACAAAGGCTTCACAACCAAAAGTCTTTAAAAAAGAGTAATTTACCTTTTTACTTGTCCATGACTCCTCTAGAATACCACCATCCAAAGAACTTGAAGGCCATCTGTTTATTAGATAAACAGCAGTATCTACAGCATCTGCCCAAAATTGTAAAGGTAATCCTGCATGCAATCTCATGCACCTTGCACACTCCATGATTGTCCTTTTCATCCTTTCTGACACGCCATTTTCTTATGGTGTTCTTGGAACTGTCTTCTCTCTACGAATTCCATTTTCCAAACAGTACCTATCAAACTCTTTACTACAATATTCACCTCCATTATCTAATCTGAGACACTTCAACCTTTTTAATGTCTCATTTTCAACCAAAGGTTTCCATTTCTTAAAAGTATCAAATACGTCAGATTTATTTCGAATACAATAAATCCAAGTTTTTCTAGTTGCATCATCAATAAAAGTAACATAATAACGAAAGCCACCAAGAGATGATACCTAAGCAGGTCCCCATACATCTGTATGCACAAGCTCTAATTTTTCTCTCTTCTTTTTTTTCCCAACTCTAAGAAATCTGACTCTCTTCTGTTTTCCATAAATTCAATTCTCACAGAGGTCCAAATAAACATTCTTCAAACCCGGGAATAGATTCCTTGAGTGATGAATCTTCATCCCCTTCTCACTCATGTGTCTGAGCCTATGATGCCATAATGCTACATCTGCTCCTTTGTAAGTTAAAGCATTAACAGAGTTAGAAATACCATTGCATAAATACAATGTACCAACCTTTCCGCCTTTTGCTATTACGAGGGCTCCTTTGGTGACCTTCCAAGCTTTATCTGTGAAAGTTGTCACACAACCTTCACTACCTAACTGCCCTATTGAAATCAGATTTTTCTTTAGATCTGGAACATGCCTTACCTCCTTTAGTAGCCATTGGTTTCCATTCTGCTGTTTTATAATAACCTTACCCATTCCAACAATTTTATAGGGTTTATCATCACCCAAACAGACTTGTCCAAAACCTCCTTGAACATAGTCATGAAAATATTTCTTATTAGGTGTGGCATGGAATGAGGCCCCTATATCTACCACCCAAGAATCAGTAATATTTTCGAAAGAAAGAATCAACGCATATTGTAACACCTCACCTGTCACATTTGCTTCATGATTGTTTTCTTGCTGTGCATCTCCTTCTTTTCCCTTCCGAGATCTACAATCTTTCTTTAGGTGTCCTTTCTTTCCACATTTCCAGCACACTATCCCCGATTTAGACTTGGATCTACCTTTCTTTGATTTACTGCGATATCCTAAACTCCTTCCTTTTTCCATTTTTCTTCCCCTAGTCTCTGCAGTCAAAGCATTACCTGATGTCTCACCGGAGCTTTTCTGTCGCATTTCGTCGCTAAGGATTGCACCGACAACATCATCAAACTTTAAAGTACTAGATCTAGAGACAGAGTTACTAATGGCCATAACTAAGCCATTCCAACTTTCTGGCAATGAGCACAGAAATAACAGAGCCCTAACTTCATCATCAAAATTTACCCCTACGGAACTTAACTGACTTGTATCTGTATTAAAATCATTTGAGTGGTCTGCAACAGATCCACCTTTTGACATATTCATATTAGATAAACGCTTCATAAGAAATACCTTATTTGAGGCCGAGGGTTTTTCATATAGTTTGGCCAATGCCGACATTAAACCATCTGTTGTCGTTTCCTTTGAAATATTAAACGCTACTGACGCTGCTAGGCATAACTGTATTGTTCCAAGTGCCTTTCTATCAAGAATGTTCCATTTTGTGTCTATCATACTCGTTGACTTCTTTGTCTTTCCGCTCAATGGTAGATACAGAATTCTCTGATACAGATAATCTTCCATCTGCATCTTCCACAGCTGGTAGTTTTGGCCATTAAATTTTTCGACCCTAAAAGTACCATCTTCCGCAATTGCTCCCACTCGAACTAGGAACCCTTCTCTCCTACGAGTTTATCAGCCAAATAGACCTTTGGCTCTAATACTAGTTATTAGAAAATTATATATTACAGAGCAATGGAACACATAAAATATTGCAGAAATATAAACACAGAAAACACATAAAACAAGAAAGACACAAATATACATGGTTCACCCAGTTTGGGCTACATCCACGGAGAAATAGCCAGTCCTTCTTTTATTATATTATCCAACAAACTGAAGAGATACAACCTACAGCAGATCTGCCATAACTCCCATTTCTCTCTCAATCTCCTCTTTCTTCCTCACTCAGAATACAAATCTACCTAGACGCAATACAATTCTCTCATATATAGTGAGGGGTTGCTTTCTAGGGCAAAAAAGACCCTAAACTAAACATAACTTCCACCGTCAAATCATGTGCCTAATGAACAGCTTAGATTGACTAGAAATTACTAGACTTTTACAAGGCAATTTTACATATATTTTTTAGCTTTGGGGGCGCTACCCCGAAACCCCCACTAGGGGACCGCTGGCCCTCGGACCCCCGTGGTGGGGACAAGTCCCACATGCACCCCGCCCCCGCGTGGAGGGGTGTACAGTCCTCCTGGGGTATTCATCTGGCTAAAACGTTTGAATATAGAAGATAATCAGGCTCCACACCCAACAATTTCCCACTTGGAGATTGATTATAGCAACTCCACCACTACTTCATTTGCTAGACTTTAATGTGTAATAGATAATACATCATATTCAAACCTAATTAGAAGTCTAATATGCATGGCCCTCCTTGTAGTGCCACTCCATGTAGTAATCCTTCCACTTCCTATGTGGCTCAACCAATACATAATCCTTATTATCCCTTCCTTTCTTCCCCTTCTAGACCATTATTATCATAAGTTCAAATATCTCATCCCCAACCAAACTAATTTAAACAAAATCCTCCTCGTTAAGAGAAGGTGTATGTCTTACAAAATACACTAAACCCTCAAAATACATAGACCAATAATAATAATAAGAAAAATAAGGGGAATAATAAAGTGAACATCTAGAATTAAGGTATCAATATCAATCCACCTAATGAAGTTGCCAATGATAGAGAGAAGCCTAATCCCATAAACCAAGATTAATATCTAATAACCCTCCCAAGTAAGGAAATAATTCTCAAGTCTGAAAAAGGAATTTTTTTCATAGAAATGTGTGGTGCAACCAACCCCTTTATTTATAGCATTACATATATGTAAATCTAACCATGTAAATTATAAATGTATATGTGTGTGTGATGATAAATTGATGTCTAGCCTAATTGGAAGGACATACGGATCCAAATTTATGAGAGGGAAAGCCTATGGCGGGCTGTTACATCGCCATTGAGATATTGTTACATATTTTTTTGGTCTCCCTATGGCATGGCTTGAGCAAGCCCATACCAACCACTCTTAATTGGTATAACGCTTTTCCTAATGACAAACTTGACTACGCTAACACGTATTAAAGTCAGAGTGGGAAGCTTGAGTGGACGATGATATCATAACATCCCCTCTCCTTGTGAAACATGAAGAGATGAGAGAATTCAGTCTTTCGACAATTGTGGAGGGGAGAATGGTGGAAGTGTGCATTAAAGGAATAAAGAAATCAACATAAAAGTTTATCAGGAAAATAGCACTTAGACTGCCAGGAACAATATAATAAAAGATTTTCGAGTGAAGACACTTTAGAGAAGTTATGTTTGAAGCTACTCGTGTGGAAGCCAAAAAAAGTGAAGAAATGCATAACTTGAACTAGTGCTTTGTGAATTTAGAATGTGTTCCCTATGATTGTGTTGAGGATGTTGGAGAGTGTGTAACATTGATTGACTAATGAGGAGCTTGGTGAAGGAATTGATCATTGTAGTGCTTTGCTTAGGGCTATGAAACCACTTGGTTCTTTCTAGAATAGGTATTAGATCACCAAGATAGGGAAATTTGAGTCATTGTGGCGCTTTCCTTCAGATTATGAAATCACCTAGAAAATGGAGTACATACCACTACATTCCTTGCTATGAGAGGTCATTGATAAACCATCAAAAGAGTGATTCCACATCTTAGAGCTGAGATATAACTCATTTATCTTGCATGAAGCCTTGTGTTTTAACCAAACATAAAGCACTTCAATCACAAATACAAGTGTAAATTTCTTGTGCATATTGTCTTATGGATTGTGATGAACTGGTCATGTTCTAAATCATGCGAAACTTGTGTGTTGTAAATGTAGATAAATGTCTAAGCTATGAGACTCATTTTTATTCTCATTATTGGAATTATATCTTGCCTTTTTGTTGGAGCCTAGAAAAGTTTTATATTGCAGGACCTTGCAACTAGGATGTGGAGTGCAGATACGACTAGGCAGAGTGCAGCATAGGGCTAACACAGTAGGTAAGGTGCGGCGAAGATGGAAGCTACAAAGAAGGATGATAGTGGCACCTTAAGGAAGAAGGATGTGTGCCATGGTACATTGAAAATTAGGATTTTGCAGAAGGTGAAACCAATCAGGGAGATCATGGCAAGCAGATGGTTAGATATATTTTGGAGAAGGAAGAGACGAGGTTGAGTGGAGTGGAATAGGGGAATATTTTAGACAAATGCTAAGGAGGAATTTGGTTATAAATTCATAAAACATGGTGAAGAATTTTTTCTAAGTATAATTTATTGTTAATGTGCTATATAT
>APFE031162915.1:108393-126376 GCA_000404065.3 Pinus taeda | reverse complement strand
TATCAGTGAGAAAGAAAACAACATGTAAATAAGGTATCTTACATGCCATTAGTATGGATTTCGTTTGGGTTTTCTTAAAACTCCAAGAAAAAATTATTCGGATTTTGTAGTTGTTGATAGGTTCTAAAAAATGGCACACTTTATGCCATTTTCAAAAATTATTGATGCCACAAGTGTTGCAAATTTATTTTTCAATGAAATTGTAGGACTCCATGGCTTACCTAGAATTATAGTCTAAGACCGAGAAAACTTCTCGAGGAATTTCTAGAAAACTCTTATGACAAACCTTAGATATAGCTCAACCTATCACCCTCAAACCAATGGGTGGACTGATGTGGTTTAAAGGAGTTTGGGAAATTTGATATCAAGTTTAGTAAATGAACACAAAAGTTAGTGGGATCATGTTCTTCCCCAAGATAAGTGCTTCTACAATGATTCACCTAACATAAGAGCAGGAAGAAGCCTATTCGAGATTGTGTATGATATACACCCTAAACGCATCTCTAAACTTTGGAAATTGGGAAAGGAAGACATGTGAAGCAATGATTAACTTTCCACAACCATGCAAATGATATATGAACATATTGAAGGGAATGCACAAGAAAGTAGCTAGAGATACATGTAAATATTAGACACCAAGAAAAGAAAAGTCAATTTTGGATTGGGAAATCTGGTTCTAACACACTTAAGGAAATGAATAACTCTATAACATGAATATAACAAGCTAAATCCAAAGAAGATTGGACCTTGAAAAATCTTGGGGAAGGTTTCAACTAATGAGTATGAAATTGAGCTACCTTGAATATAGAGATTTATCCATTTTTTAGTGTTGTATATTTGAACCCTTACAAGGAACATGAAGATGAGAAGGAGGATGACCAAGAGAAGGTTTACTAGAAAAACCACCTACCTATATCTAAGAAACTTCAAATGGAGATGATCCTTAATGATTATATTTCCAAAAGGAATGGGAAGAATGACTACTATGAAGACGTGCTTAAATGGGAGGGACTCCTAATAGAAAATGCAACCTAAATGAGTGTTGCAAAGATCCAAAATCTTGGTCAAACTATAAAATACCTCATGGATGGAATTCCTTGAAAACTTTTATTTATGTGGGAGTTTCATGCAACAGCATCCTAAATGAATTTTTCCTTTTTCACATGAAGGAAACTCAATCTCGATATTTTTCTTATGCATATGTGTCCCTTATGGCACAACTCTACCTAGTTAGCTAGTTAAGTTTCTAGAAAATGTCCAAATGTAACCATACAAGAGACACTACTCGTAAGAAACCTCCCCGTTTTTTGTTATAAGATATTTTCATGTTTTGTTCATATATATGGGGAGACAGAGAGAGAGTATCTTGTGAGGAAAAGAAGAAAGTGTAGGGGAATAATTATTAGGTCATCCAAAATCTATGATATTCTCTATTAATGAAGTTGATATTATTATCTTTTATTATCATTGTTAATTCCTCATCATATTTTCTTTCAACATTAGGGGTTTGAAGGACCTATAATCTATATATTTCCTTACTTGATTTCAAGTTGGTGATAGAACATTTTGTGAAATTTAGTGTATAAATCCACAACCTCCCTCCTTTCCCCTATATTCCGACATAGAATTCCAGATCATGCGTCAGACTAAAATTTGATGTTTATTCATTTGAAACCCACTCAGATTTGACAATTAGACTAAAATTTTAGAGCATCAATTATTGGGCTTGAGAATCACAAGGTTGAAGACCTAACACCTAAAGGTGCAATGGGACCCAGAGATCGAATTATGAAATTTGGAGTTCAATGCCTCCTATTATTGTAGTATAGCGTGATCAAAATTTGGGGGCTTGTAACCTCACCCTAGAGTTTAAACCTAATCATGGTCGATTAACACTAGTTCCCCCACGCACTCTCTCCCCTCCCTCACTTCTAACCTCCACACCTACTAGGAGGGATCCACTATTGACTGAAGTCGTCGATATCCGGCCATTAAATTTGTGTCATTTCTTGAAAAAGAGTTCATCCAGGCCTTTGTGTTGCCCCCCCATTGCTACCCCCACTTTCTTTTTATAATGTCACAAGAGTACTCCCTCATTATTAATATAGACTGTTATTTCCCCTTATATCCAAAACCATTGATCACCTCCATGTTGTCTTTGTTATCCATCGTTGTGTGATGAGTCCATTATGTGATGAGTGAGTTAGGATTCTAACCACCCAACTCCCAAGTCATATACACCCTTGGTCCTATTACTCTAGTCCACCATAGGAGCAAATAAGTAACTATGGCTTAGGTTTTAACCCTTAACACTAACAAAGATTCAATCAAAGCCACCATTGTTTTTGTATAGGTAGCATTGATATTGTCCAAAAGAGGTAGAAACCCCTAAATGCTATGATCTCACTGAGACCACCATCACTACTATGTCAACTTTACATGGATACTTTTAACGTGTAAATAGGACTTGTTAGAATACCATGGGCTAATCTGTGATTTATCAATAGAAAATGCCCAAAAAATGATAACTTAACTAGTTTTAAAATAAATCTCATCCTTTGATATGACTATTGTTAAGAATATTCTAAAATATTCCACAGAAATTGAATTGCTACCATCCACATAAAAATTATTAATAAATAAATTAAAAATTTTAAAAACTTATTACAAAATAAACAATTATATCGACCTTATTATACAATAAATATAAATTAAACGGAATTCAAACGTCTTACGAGAGGCACTACACATATCGTTACTAGTTATATATAAATCGTTTCTTAAAAAATTTTAGGGATCGACATATGACTCCCACAACATATCGCGAGATTGCACGTAGTTCCATGTGATGGACAATAACTGATAATATGAAGTTTTTCTTCCAAAATGCATTCCGTATGATGATCACAATCTATTTTCCAAAGACGCAGGTAATCCATCATTTATTCTTATTTATTCGTGTCAAGTTAAATTAGAAGGAAAAATTGTTTTTTTCCATTTCAAAAGAGCAAGAAATACATCTCAATAAAAAAATTAAATCCATAGCGGGGTAATTATTGGCCCTGATTTTGCAGAATAATTTATTTATTGTACCGTATGGTGACAATATACTAAGTACAAGAGGACAGTAATAATATATTTTGAAATTAAGCAACTTTGGCTTTACGAAATGGGAGACCTCACATAGGTAGACTAATGTAATGAAAGAAATTGGAAGAAATTCCACATGCATCAAAATACATAGGATGATAACCCGTATGTGGAGAAGCATTCTTTTGACACTCATTGTGGTCACCCTCTATTGTGATTGCGTTTATAGATTCTGTGATGGATTCAGTATCCTTTGATTTTGTGATGGAATCTAGTTCCTTCACCACGTCTCTGATCATAGGATTTTTAAGATACTTGTACACACAACACAGTGATACACTTCGAAAACTCTTCCACGTAGTGTAGTGGTAATTTTACAAATCTTTCAAACATACTTAGAAATTGGAGAATCTGTAGGAAGGGTTTCGAGTATTTGGCATCCAAATTCGAGGTTTCTATAGTTGTATGTGAGAGCACTATCAACGGTTGGCAAGTGCAAACAGAATGAAATGGTGAATTAGGAGATGAAGAATGAAAAGAATGGGTGGAGTTGTTAGGGTCTTATAAATATAGTCATGGAGTATTGTTATTTAGTTATTTATCTTTGAGGGATATTGTAAATTCTTTTTCATTTTAAATATTTAATTTTTAAAAAATAAAAAATAAAAAAATAGAAAAGAAAAATTAAAGGGGAAAAGAAAAATAAAAAAATAATGAAGCCTTGAATGGTAGGTTAGTTCAAATGCGGTCGTTTATTAAAGTTTGTTTTAAAAGTTTTTTGATATGAAGTTTTGTCATTTGTTATAAAGTAATCGCACTTTCAAGAGTTGTGATCATCCCCGCCGAGATCAATTATGGGGGACTACGTTCGGACCCCTACCACCCTCCCCACTCCTTTCAAGACTTAACAAAAAGGGGGAGCCAAAAATGTGGTTTCCAAATCAACCACCCAAGCAAAGTTTCATCCCCGCCGTGTTTTTGGGGGGTCCTGTCACGCCCCCAGGCTGGCGGTAGTCTTTCAACCGCACTTGGCGAGGTGCGGCACCACCGAACACTTTCTTTTCACCAATACTTATGTTTGTGGACTACGCCTAACTACTTATCCTACTTAGTTTGTGTTTCTCAACCAAGTAATTATTAATGTTCACCAATGAACACCCATACACATTCATTATCAACAACAATTATACATGATAACACAATTGCACAGTATAAAGGGAAGGGCAACTCCCTGAACAATGAGTCTGCCCGAATAATATATTATACAACTTTACAAAGTTAGAAAGCTTTACAAGTATACTTGGAAACCCCAAGTTTCATACTTAGCCAAATTTACAAATTTGTCACACCACCGTGTGACAACCAAGATTTCCTTGCCCAAGTCAGGCGGGCGCGCCCTCACACGAGCTGCCTTCCGCACTTCACAACCAAACCTTGTTTTCGTGCACGACGGGTAGGTGACTCCACCAAGTCACCAAGACACCCTCTTCGCACAACCGGCTTCACCAACGTTCCACCATTCACCCGGCTTCACCAACATTCCATTGTTCACCAACTTCGCACCAGCTTCACCAACCGGTGGGTACTCCTACCTACGCCCTCACCCAAAACTGAGACAGCGTGCCTACCTCCGTGCGGCCTTGCCCAAGAGCAGGTGCATCACCAAATGTGCACCTTCCCTTCTATTGTTGTGGCTACACTTGTCTTGCGCACTTCTCTACATTAGATGATGAGCGAAGTTGTTCCATGCTCCAAATGCCTCCACGCCTTTGTTTACTTATATGGTGTGTTGGACATGTCTTGGCTGCCCAGCCGGCTTGCCAACGCCCTACACTTCCATCGCAAACACCCTCCAAACACCGTCGGCCTTCGTTTCAAGTGTAGGTCGGCCCATGGGTAAACCAACCATGCTCCATGCCTTATAAAACGAGTCGCTCCCCTTCTTTCATGCGCATTATTACATCCCTTCGTCGCACTTTAAGTCTGAGCTCCATACTTCGCATATTTTCCTTCGTTCAAGTCACTCATCTACCAAGTCAACTTCGCACATTGTGCCGGTGGACGTGCCAAGGATCGCAGGTCCTTACATCCTCCTCCACCTGAAATCATTGTCGTCCTTGACAACATACCATCCTGGTAGCCATCCACTAAGATCAACATCAACAAATGTCTCATCCTTGGTCCATGATGTCAACTCCTCCACATACTACAAACATCCCTGCAACATATGTAGAACTCCGATCTCCATCATGTGTCGTCCCATCCTGTGAACTGTCTTCCTGATGCCAACATCTCTTCGTGCACTTCTGGGCCCCATGTTTGAACTAGTTGGGTAGCTAATTCAACTGTCACGCTCAAACCATGAGAGTGAACATCCTTATGCCTTTACCAGTATATCTTGGATTCTGTGACATCTCGGACTCACCAAGAATCTCACCCATGCTCAGGTCCATGGAAACTCCATCCCATCTGCAACATGTCATGATGCTTGATGCCAAGTCATCCCTACACCATCTGCCATACCTGCACAAACTATTTTAAGGACTCACTGCCATGAGTAGCTAACAATCAACCCCATATTCTTTTCCATATAAGAAGATGTGAAGGGAGTGGAGCCTGAAGGGTCACCCTCACTAATCATCTCAATCCATCTATCAGGATTCTCTATCTCCATCCTCTGTAGATAAGTGACCCGATCCTCCTCCCGGACATTCTGCCTCACATATGCATCCTCATCATCATCATCCTCAACCACTTCTAGCCTTCTTGACAAATCCAAGATACCATCAGAAAGTGCTCTGACGATTAATGACTGCTTGGTAAGCTTTGTCTCAACCATAGACAACCGCTTATTCATATCTTCCATTCGCTTCTCATCCTCCATTTGCATTACTGCCAAGTTACAATCAAGCTTTGTCACCCCAATGGTTGGAACACCAATGGGTACATCCTCCCTTCCATCATAAATGTATAGCCTCTTCAAATGTGGAACAATCATAGCATCGAATTGTTTCAAGAATTGCATTCCCAACATAGCTTCATAGTCATCTATCCACACTATAGTGAAGTCGACATTCCCTGTCCACTCACCTAGTGTTGTGTCCACCTTTCCAGCTACACCAAGAACATAATCAGGAGGAGAATTGACTATCTTCATTTGTGCCTTCACCGGTACAAATTTCAGCCCAATCCTTCTCATAGTATCTTCACCCATGAAGTTGTGAGTAGCCCCACTATCGACCATAGTGAGTATATCAACAACCTCAACCTTCATCCGAACATACTCCAACTTGTTCCTCTCAGGATCCCTCCAAGAGATCACTTCTGTAGCAGCAGTAGCACCAAGCATCTGCATCATCCCCACAGAAGCATCTTCATTCTTTGCATTAGATTGTGCAATCACAACCACTTTCAGTCTAGAAGGAAAATTCTTCACCGTATGTGGTTCAACACATATCCAACACTTCAAGGCTTTCTTCGTTTTCGACTTATCATCCGATTTCGAAGCATCATCCTTATTCTTTTCTTTTGGCTTATCGGACTTCTTCTTCCTATCATTAGAAGTCTCATCATAATGCTCCACCAACCTGTCCACAACAACAAAAGCTTCCTCAAGTGTTTTAATCTTCTACCTCTTCACTTCATTACGTTCCCAAGGCTTCAATCCAGTAATGAAGTTGGACACCTTGTCCCTCTCTGCCATGTCAGGAAGTTCCAGAACTGCACTTGCAAATTCCTGCTGATATGTTTGTAGGTTCCCTGTTTGCTTTATGAACTTTATCTTCATCCTTGCTTCCCACGTTTCATCTTGAGGATTGAAATGGATCTACAAAGCTTTCTTCATCTCATCCCACGAAGTAATGTCACCAGCACTGTCGTTGGCAATCTGATCCATCCTTCTTCACCACCACATCTTAGCATCCTTTGTCAAGAACTGAGCAGCTACCTTCACCTTCGTCTCATCATCAGATAGACCCAATCGTTCCAAGTATTGCTCCATGTCCCATAGAAAATTTCCAAGAGTTTTTGCACTCCTTGTATGATCATAAGATTCTTGTTCCTTGAATTTCACATGAGGCACTCCTCCACTTGAGTTATGCCTCATGGCCTTCTTCAACACCGCGATCTCATCTATAGCTTCATCAAGAGATTTCTACAAGTCTACGATCTTTGCTAAGCCTTGATCTCTTGCATCTTCAATCTCCTTGAGCCTTACTTCAAGTTGTGTACACAAAAGATCAGTGTACTCGTGTTGAGTTCGGAGATCGTCGAGCTCTTCCTTCGTCTTCGAATTGGCCTCCTGATCTTTCATGACCAAGTCCATCTTCTTAGTCCAGTAAGCCTCTAAGTCCTCCATCCTTTCCAACACCTTTTCAATGAATGCCATAGTAGTATCCTTCACACCATGACTAGACCTAACCTAAGATTCACCTGCAATTGCTAACAGTTTCCTTCTTTGTGATCTAGTTTCTACCATCCAACAGCTTCACCAAGTTGCCTGCAACCTGTTGTGGCCACCAACAACCCCCCTCCTTATGAAATGGTATTGCTAATACTAAATAAGTGGGGACCCTTAGTTATTAAATCCAAAGAAATTAAAGTAGTGTTTACATTTCTTTTTCGCAAATAAAGTTACCATCATAAGCTTAGGAAGCCCCCTTGGAAACTTTTAGAATCTAAGTTTATGATAAGGTAAAAATTATCTAATCAAGGGAAATCACATCGCAAGAAAATAGCGGGATGCCACCTCACAAACACAATCCCAATATTCACGAGATAACAATAATGACCAAATATCGCATTGCATTCAGCATAACTTAATTAAAACACTTCAAAAATCTGCCGATGTTCGATGGCGCCGATTGCAAGATCGCATCTCGCAAGGAACAGGTTAACAAAATTTATCATACATAACATTCCTACAATCTGCGATATTGCGACATTGCGATATCATGATATCACGATTTCGCGATAAGCGAGGTTGCGATGTTGCGATCTGCGATGTTACGATTTTGCGATGTTGCAATTTTGCGATTTTACTATATGACAACAAGATAGTCTTAGTTCTCCAGAAAGTTGCAAGGGAGTGCGGGACTATAAACTACACTTCCCAATTTGGAGGACAATGCAGTGAGCAGGCTGCGTGGAAAGTGACAAAGAGGTGACCTACAAAGTTGCATGCAGGAAGTTGCGCTATGGAGGAAGGTGTCACACAACACAGAAGGAAAGTGACTGTTGGAGTTATGGTTCATGATTTTATGGCCCAAAGATGGTTAAGTGGAGCAGGGTGGCGACATTTAGGGAAAAAATATTTGAAGATCTACTGCCAAAACAACATTTATTATCAGAAATTGGGGGAATAGTCAAATTTGAATTCAAAACTCCCTATAAATTATGCGTGCCGGTCCAACAGAGAACACTTTGTGCTCTCAGAATTATTAGTGAAACTCGTCTGTTACTTATGAACCAATCGGTTTGGGAAGATTTAGTCACGAGCCCCGTGTTTTCCGGATTTCCTGCGATAAGCTAGAAGCTTGTTTTTGAGCAAATATTTTGCACCAAGTCCTGCTAAACCTATCAATACTAGCAATGTTGCCTCTAAGACTGTTGCCCCAGAAGTTGTCAGTATGAAAGCTCCAGCTAATATGCCCATGGCACCAAGGTCACCTAGGCTGAAGCCTACCCCTACCAGAGAAATCCAACTAGCCAAATCAAAGAAATTTGTGAAGGGCAAGCAGAAGAAGCTGGTGTCGGTCCACGCTTCCCCAAGGAAGCATACTGAAACACAGAAGCAGAAGAAAGATAAACAGCCAAAGAAGGTAGTCGAATAAGCCCAAGGAATAGAAGATATTGACGCTGAAGGAGCAAAACCTATAATAAGGCTACCTCAGTATATCCCTCAACGGAAGGGAAAATCAAAGGTCACGAAGGATCCGGATTTGAGAAGTTCACCATATCTATGCCCCTGTTACCTGAGCAGGTCCCTTTTGAAGGTCCATGGCTCACAAGGGTCTTGTTGCTGAAAATGGAGGATTGAGACCTTGTAGACCATGCTAAGTTTCCACACTTGGTGACAGACAAGTATATGAGAAGGGTTTACTATGCAGAATCGGGTGTTACCACGTTGGAAACAAAGGAATGGATCCGTGATGTCGAGCACTTAGGGTTTCTCAATTTTCTATGGGTGCCACATTACCATCGCACCCCCATCAATACGATATGTATGCGTCAGCTTCTAACATTAATGCCTAATGGTTGTTTATGGTTGGGAGGGCCTATCCCCATTACATACATGATCATTCATAGAATCACACACCTACCTTATAGGGGAGCGAACCCAACTAAGGAGTTTGGTGGAAACATTGGGGAAAAAGACCTCGGAAAAAGGATGAAGAGGGATTACGGCCTCATTAAGAAGTCGTGAGGGTATTCAGTTATTTCTATCATAGACCCGATAGTTCAATTGGTTGCCCAGATTCTAGAAGGGAAGGTGAAGAAAAAATGTCGTGCGGATGAAGTTTTTGTGCCAGTAGTCTTCCTGGCTGCATAGTGCGTGAAAGGCGTAAATTTTAATTGGGAAAGATACCTTTTTCAGGGGTTCCTTGTGAACTTCCACGAAGCCCAGGACAAGACCAAGCTATTCCACTATGCTTGGTTATTGCTCTCAATTGTGCTCTTTCCATGGGAATTGCCGGAGGATATCCAATTTCCTCTGCTCGAGGAAGGAGTTCCAGAAGCAGCACAATTTGCTTCCTTATGGTCATGAAGGATCCTGCACAGATTACAAAGATGAAGATATTTTGGGTTCTCATGGAAATGTCTCTTCACATGGGCATCAATTAGTGTCCAAGGTTGTCCCCAACCTTGTTCACGCAGCTATCAACCTACGCGGCATTCAAGGTTGACTTCCATAGGCTATATATCCAGGTGCGGAAGGATCCAGAGAAGAAATGACACAACTTGACTTACTTAGTGTCAGAAATGGACGTCCAGGAGGTTGTATTGAAATGGCCAGAAGAATGGCGCACCCTGTTAGACTTAGATGCTGGAACAAGCACGGATGCGGGAAGTTCTGCTGCGTAGAAAAGAAAGGAGGAAGCTAAGCAAGCTTTGCGTACACTCGCAAAGCAAAAAAAGAAGGAAGCCCCAAAAGAGGCTCATGTGGAATAAGAATGTGCTACCAAGGAGTAGACAGAATAAGAACAACGTGAATCAAAAAAAGGTAACAAGTCACATTCGTCGAAGGCAGAGGAGGAAGAAATTTCAGGACAAGGCGGCATAGGGGATGAAGGGAAGAGCACCCCATTTATTCTGAAGAGATGTGGAAAGGAGCAACAGGTTGGTACAAGGAAGAAGCAGAAATCACATAAGTCACAGTGTCATCCCATGGTGTTAACAGAGGGTGATCTCGATGAGATCAGGGATGAAATTCAAGGCACCACCACGGAAGTGTTGCAGCAGTTTGAGAAGCAATACATGCAAATGCTAGGGAGCATTCAAAAGGATCTGCATGAGATGAAGAGCCAAGCAAGCAAAATACAGGTGGGCAATAGACAACTAAACGCGAAGCAAGCGAGCCTGACACCCGGGACAAGCCAAGCAACAGAGATAGTAAGGACCCTAGATCTCAGAACTATACAGTTTCCCGATAGGTCCATTTGCACAGAGTCCATTGATGATTGTATCATACTTAGTATAATAAAGAATATAGGACTGAATATAGTGGCTCTCTCCAACAAGACCCTCCATGCCTTGCATATAGGGGTGGAAGATCAATTGAGAACCAAGGAGTAGCGCGCCTTCAACCTCATTAGTGAGTACAAAGTGAATAATGATGAAATGTTCATTGAAAAGATACATGCTTTGAAGGAAAAGGAGACACTTTAGATGCGTAGTTCCAGTCTAGAGCAGTAGTAGCACAGGCATGCAAGACAGTGCCTGACCTTCACATCCTGGAGGATGCACAACCAAGAACCGAAATCAGAAAACTAGTTGTTGGTGTATGCGAGGCTAAAGTAGAGGTTGGCCGAGTTGCATTTGAGCTCAGCAAGAAGATTACAAAGCTACAGTTAAATTTGCAGCCCACAACTCTGCATGTGGTCTAGGAGTAGTGCGGAGCCGCGATAAAGGAAGGCATGGCAACCTTGGATGCCACAGTCACTGATGGTGCGATGTTGTTCGAAGAGGCTATGGAGCTAGTGACCAATCTACAAGAGGATCCGAACCTGCAAACACTGAACACAGAGGTAAGGGAGCTGCAACGACAATATAATGTCAGGGCAACTGCGTGCTCCATAGCATCGTTGCAACACCTTGCTTAGTTATAGGTAGGAAAGCAACTCCTAGCGCAGGTGGGGGAAGCACAAAAGAAGGAGGCCTTGCTAAAGGCCAGGTTGTAGCCTTGGTTAGAGGAGGCTTATCAAGTCACGACTATTATTTAGGATAAACTTAAAGGGTTGCAATAGAAACAAAAGATGATGAAGTTGGTCGTAGAAGGACAAGCCGCGGAAAAATTGGTTGAGGAAGTCAAGTAGGCAGCAATGCAGAGCGGTGTCGAAGTTGTAGTGATTTAAGTGGAGCTGAGAGGTCTTCGCAGTAAGATCATAGCATTGGTAGAGTGGCTCGAGGGTGAGTCACAATCATTATGTTGAGGACCTGCTGGGATGGGGTCCCTTGGGTTAGTTTGGGGTTAATATAACCCAAGTTTGATACAGTTTTGTAATTAATATTGATTCTCCGTGATTTATTGATGGGGAGCATGTAGATGAACATGAGTCAAAGGGGTTTAGCCCCTTGTTTTATGTAAAGTTTGAGTCGGTTTTGAGATCCACCCATGGTCCATAGACCATGCCATTGTATGCAAAAGGCTATAAATAGGCGCATCTTGGAGAATTTAAGGCATAGGAATGGATACTCAATGATAAGAAAGGGAAGTGATAATGAAGAGAAGTGGGTAAGGTAGAAGAAAGGCTCTGCAGCTAAGTGCACAGAGGCCTAGGTAGAGTTCGCAACTGAGTGCAAGGACCCCTGCAGCTATGTGCGCAGTGTAGTTTTGAGTCTGTAACCTTGAATTGAAGATCGATAAAGACAGTTTCTGAAGAATTCTTGCGTATTTCTGTTATTTTTGTTAATGCTATATGTTGTCAATGAATGTTGTGTTTTATGAAATATTGATTGAATGTTATGTGATTCTCTTAAATAAGTATTAATGATGCACGCAATGCATGTTTAAGTATTTTCGTGAAGACTCTGATGAATTCTCTAATATTTACTAATAACTTAAGTAAATCTGTGTGAACACTAATTTAGGGTTGTTCTCGGATGCGTGTAAGTGGATAAATTGACTGCTAAAGGTCCGCAAAGACTAGTCGTAGACCTTTGCGAAGGCCTGAAGACTGTTTTGACAAAGTTGCGGTAACGTGCCCTAAGAGTTTATCGATCTGCACGAAGGTCGCTTTAAGGTGCTGAAAGACATCACACTAGTCTCTGGATGTAGAAACTTGGTTCTTGCATCCCCCCTACTGCTTCGGGTGAGACTACATCCTGCACTACGTAGGTTGTTATCGTAAGGGTTAGTAGTGTAGGTATTTATTGGTTGGCGCAGCTAACTCCGAACTTGGATCAGGACCCCTTAAGCTAACAATCATTGATTCCTTGAATTCTAAAAGACATGTATTAGGAAAATTTCCCATGTGACATTGCTTCCCCCATTTTCAAAAGACAAAAACACCTTTAGTTGAGGGGAGGATATTCATTACCATTTTTCATTTCCATATTCCATAACCTCATACATTCTTGACCAATGTGCTTCTCTCAATTAAATGTTGTTGCTATTTTTGGTTCTCTAAAGATAGATATGTTTTGTAAAAGATTCAAATTATGAACAACTATAGATTGATATGTATATGGATGGCTATTCATTTTGAATGCATTTTCAAGTATTCTTTGTTGCAGTAAAAAGAAGAATAAAATGAGATTGTTTCCACATAAGAACCAACACTTGAAATAATTATGGTTTCCACACGAGAACCAACCACCTAACATTTAAATATCTTTTATAGAAAAGCTCATGAAAAAAAAAATTGAATAAAATTTTCAAGTCTTGTAGAGTATCTCAAAGTTCCAAATCTTTCACTCCTCAAGGCTACAAAAAAAGACTTCATTCCATGAGAATCAATGCAATTTTGCATGAGTACATGCAACATCTTCAGTTGGAGGGGAATTTCGGGTCTCCAAAATATCATTCATTTTACCCTATTTTCTTTCATTCTCCTTCAGTATTTACCACATTTTGCAACTCCATAACCATGCACTAAGACCATCTTCATGATTAAATAAGGGTTTAGACATTATTTTTTAATACATTTATTTTGGTATTTTGAGTGAATTTATGGTTAAATATCATAAAATAACATGTATTCACTTATATATAAAAGTTGGATGAGTTTTTTGATGTGTCTATGCACATATGAAGATTCCCGGATAGTCATATTTGGCCTCTATGTCTCAAATTCGAATTTCCTCTCCAAACTCTTGAAGATTTAAGGAATATTTGAGATCATTGATCAAGCACAATTCATGGAGAAGAATCATGGAAGTTTTCATAATTGTATCCTATCAAAGTTAGGAGAGATTTGTGGATCTACATTTATGAATTAGTTATCTTAGTTTTTGAATAAATAGGATTTCCTTCTGTTTTTAGAAGGTGTGAAAAGTTTGGGACCTATGTTCATGATTCAATGTAGAGTTTTGGATGTTAAGTATTGACACTCTGCTTATGATTGATGTAATGAATACCGTTGTAATCCACTTTGATATGGTTGTGCCTTTGTGATGAAATCTGGTGTTTGATCAATAGTTTTCTCAACTTTCCACCTCTTATGCACTTCATGATGGCCACTTGATGAGTATGAGTGTATTTTAGTGTTTCATTTTTGCAAGATAGATTAGGTTGGTTTTTTCCTTTTTTTTTTCTTTTTTTCTTTTTTTTTACCTGCAATGTTTATTTTAAACATTTGGATTAGATGTTTTTATGCTCATTCTATTTATGTTCTTCTACAGGTCAAATGTTATTGTTTTCATTTCATAGATTCATTGCTTTTTAATTTGTTTGTTTTTAGATTCATAGATAGTCATGAATGATTCTAATTTGGAAATGCACACATTAGTAATTTCAATTGATCTCTCACTGCTTTCAGAATAGGTTGTCTTTAATTTTCAAAGTTTAAGAATTCAATGCTTTCTTAGTATAGGATTTGCTACTTTCTAGATTAAATTTACTTTCAAGTCGTTACAATAGATTTACTTTCATGTTGATAAGATAGATTTACTTTCATGTTACTAGACTAGACTTATTATCATGTCATTAGAGTAAGTTTATTTTCATGACAATTGTCATATCAATTCCAGAGAATAAAAGATTGTTTGCAAGTTTTGAATTTGAAACTTTTGAAAAAAAAAGTGTGATATTAAACATTTTTCATCAATAAGTTTTATTTCAGTCTTGCAATTTCTTTCAATAGAGTATAATTTCCTTTTAAAATTGAAAATTGATTCTTAATATATATTGTGAAAATGTACTTTGCAAGTTCATGAACGATGAGTTTGATAATTAAATGACAAGTAATTTAACTAACAATTAAATTAAACAACAATTATAAATACCATTTAAATGTGTTTGATATTCTTGATATTGTTGACTAATGATTTGGATTTCTAACTAATTTATGTTATTGGTGGCACATATTATCCCCTTAACACTTAAATGTTACATACAGGTTTGGCCTTCTTTTAGTTTACGAGGGCATATCTTACCTCAGCATACCTTTCCGAAGATATCTTAACCGAGGTCGAGTATCAAAGTGCATAAGGAGCAAGCGGTCCTGGACCGAGCAGAGCCAATGGGTTATCGGAATAGTCCGCTCATAGCCTAGAGAACATCCCAATTTGACCAAAAATATTGGTCAAACTTCGCCACATTTACTAAGATGTCGTGGCAACAAATCCAAGTGAAACACATTAAATGCACTCAATAATTGATATTGATATTGCTTTCAATCAACTTAAAAGTAACTAGAAGGTTAACATAAAATGTCACCACTTTACCATGTGTATTCTCGTGATCTCGACATTCGATATTATTAAATTCTCCACACTTTTAAATAAAATGGCAAGAGCTAACCAGCTTGCCATAGGGCATTAAATGACTGGTTAGTTGCATGCCCTTTAACTTTATAACAATTCTCCACACCTTTAAATAAAATGGCAAGAGCTAACCAGCTTGCCATAGGGCATTAAATGACTGGTTAGCTGCATGCCCTTTAACTTTATAACACACCCGCGCATAACGAGATAAATGAAAAATAATGCTTTGAAATAGTGTGGGAGTATTGTTGTGTAAAGAGATTCATTGTGCAGAATTACTACGCACCTCTGCAGAATGAAAACCTCTGTACAACGCATTGAACAAAACAACAAATTAACACATGAGGAAAACTATTTTGGTTTCATTGTGGTCCTCAACCCATATAGGGAATGTTATCGCCCCACTGACTGCGGTTGAAACAGGTCAAAATGCAAGGGCCAAACTGAAACTTAGTTTACTGCGTTTGGGAATCCATTTGAATTGTCATTTTCAACTTATACATTTCCTTAATGCTTTATACATTATACCTATAACAATTTAGGTTACTCTCGAAAAACAATAGTTGCAGGGACCGTTTTGTCATGTTGAAGGGATAGTTTTGTTAATTAGCCATTTAGTAATCAGAAATAAAAAATCACTCAACATTAACTAAACCTTTTATAGTTTACAAAAACACAAGAAAAATGCAAAATCAATACACTTTGACCGTGAGAGAAAAAACTATAATTGCATAACATATTGTTAATACATATTGACTAGTCACTCATACATATGGATTTAATATGTAAGCAAGTCGTCTATTCTAACATCAGTGTCATGGACCTTTATCTCCAAGAAAAGGTGGTCTGGGTGGGAAAGATGTGGTATGAAAATAATTATTAGTCATTGGCCCTCTCAACAAATTACACTTATCATTTTCTTTATTATAAGGACAGCTAAGACGAAGCCTTTGGAATTCGCTAATTTAAAAGAAAATTGACATGGATACCCATAATTTGTGAAGAAAATAGAAAGGAACCTTCTTGCTGTTGTAGGGAGTTTTATTAAATATCATAAGTCGCATATTCATCTAATTCTCTTTCAATGGATGGATGTATACCCATTTATGCAAAGTTTCTCTTTCTCTCAAATTAGTTGGTTTTCAATTCAATAAATAATTGAAAAATCATCTATTTTAATATATATAGTTATTTCACTTTTTCATTACTAATTCTCGTGGAATATAAGTATTTTCTTTTTCTATCTCTATATTTATGTTAGCAAGTGTGTCTATTTTGAAATAGTTTTTCCAAAATTTGAATTTAATTATCAATAATTATTATGTAGATGATAGGGATTTAACCACCATAAAATAGCCTAAAATAGTTATAGATTAAAGTTTGAGATTTATCTCCAAAATAAGTATTTCTTTTTTGCACTTTTAATTAAAATAATTAACTAAAGAAATAGCATATGAACAACTGTCATATAAATGAATTATGGTCTTTTAGGAACATGGTATTGAGATATAAATGAATTATGCTCTTTTAGGAACATGGTATTGAGATATAAATGAATTATGCTCTTTTAGGAACATGGTATTGAGATTTATCTTCAGAGTAAGTATTCCCTTTATGCACTTTTAATTAAAATAATTGACTAAAAAAATGGCATATGAACAACTGTGATATAAATTAATTATGGTATTTTAGGAACATGGTATTGTATTTTAGGAACATGGTATTGATTAACAATGGTCAATCTCCATGGTTAATAATCTTATTACATGTTTTTTTTAAATGCATACCTATTTTGCTCATATATTAATGATTTTTATAATTACTAATAATAATAACAATAATTTAAAACATATTTTGTTATTTTGTTATTTTTTATGATTCTTTTAATATTAGCAATATGAAATATATGATGAAAAAATATTTTGATGCTTACCATGGTTTCATCTTTATGGATGTTTCCCAACCATTTAATTTATATGGTCATGCTAGTTCAATATATTATATAATTGGCTAGAGCCTTGGCTAGTAAAAACAAAAATGTTACTAGACATAATAACCACATAAAAAAGAGATAAATTAATGTTATTAAGCTTGTTAATTAACTTTCTAAATTCATATAAATATTAACTTATTTCCATATATGCATCTTGTGGGAGATCGAGTCTTGATCCATAGTAGTAGAATAAAAAATATGTATATACAATAACAAAAAAAATTAAAAACTATATAAAACTACTTAACTTATCAAATATAAAATTGAAATTTGAAATAAAAATCATAGCTCATGCATAAAAGATATTAAGTGTCAATAATGTCAACTAATCTGAATGTTAGTGATGTTAACTAATTTCTTTTGCTTTACTTTATCTAGATATCACCTAATCAACAATAATATATTTATAATTAGAAAAATGAATAAAAAACTACATATAAATAACAAAATATTTTTATTTTTATTTACAAAATATTTTTCTTTTATTTTTAGATTTCTACACAAAAATATCCTACACATTAGGTTAATTATATGCTTTTTATTCATAATAAACCAAAATAAAAACCTACTTTATAAAACATCTCTATTATTTTTTTTTCCTTCTAAACTATCACACTCAATCCTCTCATGAAAAAGAACTTGATACACATTCTCATTACAATAAAATAGAAAAACCACTTCATGCTTCTCACTCTATTAATAATTTTTCCTTGGATATCCAAAGTTAATCTTATGGTAAAAAAGATAGGAGGCTAT
>APFE031162915.1:22384-98683 GCA_000404065.3 Pinus taeda | reverse complement strand
CTACTCAACCTCTGCTCATGTGTTATCACTGATGCATGAAGTTCATCAACTGAAAAGTTTGAGAGATCCTTTGTCTCTTCTATGGTGGTGACAATCACATCAAACTTTGAGGGTAGGACCCTCAAAAGTTTCTCCACAATCCTCCTTCTTTCAAGAACTTCTCCATGAGTCCTCATTTGTGTGACCAAACCAATCACATGTGTGAAGAATGAGTCAATATTGTCTGACTCTTTCATGTTCAGATTCTCAAATTCTCTCCTCAGCAACTATAGTTTTGTTGTCTTCACTTTATCCATGCCTTGATAGGCTGTTTTGAGAGTTTTCTATGCTTCTTTAGATGTCTTAGTTGCTGCTATCCTTGGAAACACACTTTGGTCCACTGCTTGATACAAAAATACAAGGGCTTTTGAATCATTCTTCCTATTGCTCTTTAATAGATCTTTCTCTGCCTGAGTTAATCTATTAAACTCATTTTCATTTGCTGGTTCTTTAAAACCATCTTGAACTAATTCCCATAAATCTTGACAGACAAACAGGGCTCTCATGGTTATTGCCCAATAGTCATAGTTTTTCCCATTGAACTATGGGAATTGAGGATTAAACATACCCATGCTGGTGCTAGTGCTAGCCATTCTAGCACTCTTTAACTATGCTATAAAATGCTTGACTGTGTATTAAAATAACTGATTGTTTCTTCAGCAGCAACACAAAAAAAACTTTGAGGAATACCTGGATCTTTTTTTATCTGAGACTTTACTTTGCTGGAGAAGATTTACTGCTGCAACAAAAACTCCTCCCTTCAGCTTCTTTGACACCTTCAAAGAGCCTAGATCTGCTCTGATACCATGTTGGGAATTTTCTGGTAAGTTCCAAAACAAAAATTAACTAAATACAGAGCAATGCTCTGTTTTTCTCCTCAGGATCTTTTGCACAGGGAAGCCCCAAAAAAAATTCCTGAACAAAGCAGAGTTTCTCAGCCAAAATAAACTTGTATTAATTTATAAATTGCCTGATAAAATTGTCTTCCTCTTTCTCAGAGGGATTCACCAAGAGCTTTCACAAAAAAAATACTCTGCCTCTTTCACAAATAATTTTACACTGCTGTGTAAAATCTTCATTCGCTGCTATGTGAAAAGTTTTTACATTCACTGTTATAGAATAAAAATTCTTACATGGGTTTACTGCTGTAAAATAAATTCTTTCACATTCACCCCTGTGTGAAATTCTTCATTACATTCGAAATGTTAGGTTTTCACATTTCATATTCAAATAAAAAAAATTACATTGCAATCCCATTTGTTTCAACAAACTACAAACACCTGTAAAAGGGAATTCCAAATATTCATTTGCTGCCGCAAGTCTTTCTACATTTTCCACACTGTTGTGCTCCCCTCGTTTTTCATTCCTCGCTGCTGCGAACACAACTTCTTCTCCTCCCATGTGCAATTACGATACAAAGTCAACGCACAAAACAAAACTATATCGCATACATTTTTATGTGTTAATACATGTCGTATGAAAACATAAAGTTTTTACCTAAGACTATGACAGTTCATTAAATACATTAAATAAAAGCCGGTAGTAAAAGTAAAAATAACGTTCTGGCAGATTGATGAAGATCCATGTCCGTTGACCTGATCGGACGCATTTCGCACACCTAACTCACACAACCCAAATGAACTTTAATGTCCGGGGGATGGGCAGTTTTGGAATTGTACACTGGATGCGTGTCATTTGGTCGAGGTGTTCGGAGGCCCTCTGACAAATACCACAAATGCTAAAAGGTGGTGCGATACAAAACTGGTGGTTTTCCAAATTAAATGTCGCGGGGCTGTTCAGCTGTTATGGCAGTGGAAATTACGATTTCAACATTTGTGAGATTATCGAATATAGTACCTTGTTTATTTTGGCAGTGCGTCCAAATTACTCGAACCAATGACTATCGCATCCGCTAGCTGCAACTTTTGCTCTCTATTTGTTTCCATAACCTAATTCGGAGAATTCAAACTGAAATACAGTCAGTGTAGATAATATTTGACCATCCTTGTAAACATTATTTTATTTTATATATACCTGCCATAAGTCTTCGTATATGAAAGCAGGAAGCCATGGGAACTTGTAAAAATCGACATTCAAGGACATCTTCAAGCCTTTGGCGTCGATGGGAACAAAGAAGTCTTTAATGTCGTCGGAATCGTACTCTTTCAGAAGAGAATCATAGGTCGACGTCGTCATGCAAATTGTAGAGCTAACGATCACCAGGTGGCGGACAATGTTAGGGTATGTGTGCGGCATCCAGAAGCCAACGAAGCCGCCGTAGCTATTGTTGAAAATATAATTTCAACTGTTGAACCATGGACGTTAATTCACCAAAACAACTCTAGAAAACCGCTACCTTATCGGACCGCTTTTGGTCTGCAAGTGGTTTTCGTACAAACTCACCCGATGCAATAATATTTTGCCACGCGTCAAATGTACTTTCAGCAAAACCACATTCCATCGGGATGTAAAGTTTGATTGAAAAGGGTCTCCCAATATTGTTATGAACCGTTCGATTTCTTGAGAGCAGATCAACAGTTGATGGACAACATCAGACCTGCAGCAATTAAATTTTTACGTGCCGTAAAAGTTTTTGGGTTGACCACCGTTTATTTCAGTCAAGTAATTAAAGTCATTTACTCCGGTTCGTAGGATATTGATAAAACTTTTAATTTTAATATTTTTTTTACTTACGGAGGTATGGGCATAGCATATAGTTTTTAATTATATTGTTTTTAATTATTCACGGGAGTATGATAGGTAAAAAGTGTGAAAGTATGTATGTAAGTTTTTAGTTAAAAAAACACAGGGGAGCATGTAATAGCATATAGTTTTTAATTATATTGTTTTTAATTATTCACGGGAGTATGATAGGTAAAAAGTGTGAAAGTATGTATGTAAGTTTTTAGTTAAAAAAACACAGGGGAGCATGTAATCAAAAAAGATGGAAGCATGTATCAGTGAAAACCATGAAATCTTTCACACAGCAGTGAAAAGGGTAATGTAAGTTTTTGGTGAATGCGTAATTTCCACACAGCAGTGTGTTGATCTTTTTTTTTTTATTTACAACAGTGAATGTAAACAAATTTTACACACAGCAGTATAAAATTTCAAAAGGAGACAGAGTAATTTCTTTTGAAGTTCTTGGTGAATCCCTCTGAGTGAAAGAGGATGAATTTTGTATCAGTCTTTTATTAATGCATACAAATTTTTTTTTGTGTGAGAAAAACTCTGTCTGCTCAGAAATTTTTTAAAGCTTCCCTGTGCCAAGATCTTGTGGAGAAAAGCAGAGCGTTGTCTCTGTGTTCAGTTTATTTTGTTTTTGGAATTTTACTAGAAAAATTCCCAACATTGGTATCAGAGCTTGCTCCAGGCTCTTTGAAGGTGTCAAAGAAGCTGGATGAAGGAGTTTCTTGTTGCAGCAGATTCTCCAGCATAGTGAAGTCTCAGATAAAAAGATCCATGTATTTCTCAGATTTTTTCTTGTGTTACTGCTAAAGAAACAGTCAGTATTTTAAATACACAGTCAAGTATTTGAATCATAGTTTAGAGAGCAAGAATGGCTAGCACCAGCACTAGCATGAGTATGTTTAATACTCAGCTCCCACAGTTTAATGGAAAAAACTATGACTATTGGTCAATAACCATGAGAGCCATGTTTGCCTCACAAGATTTATGAGAATTAGTTGAAGATGGTTTTGAAGAACCAGCAAATGAAAATGAGTTTAATAGGTTAACTCGGGCAGGGAAAGATCTATTGAAGAGCAATAGGAAGAAGGATTCAAAAGCCCTTGTATTTTTGTACCAAGCAGTGGACCAGAGTGTGTTTCCAAGGATAACAGCAGCTAAGACATCCAAAGAAGCATGGAAAACTCTCAAGACAACCTATCAAGGCATGGAGAAAGTGAAGACAACAAAACTACATTGTTGAGGAAAGATTTTGAGAATCTGAACATGAAAGAGCCAGATAATATTGACTCATTCTTCACACATGTGATTGGATTGGTCACGCAGATGAGGACTCATGGAGAAGTTCTTGAAGAAAGGAGGATTGTCGAGAAACTATTGAGGGTCCTACCCTCAAAGTTTGATGTGATTGTCACCACCATAGAAGAGACAAAGGATCTCTCAAACTTTTCAGTTGATGAACTTCATGCATCACTGATAACACATGAGCAGAGGTTGAGTAGAAATGAAAACTCATATCTAGAGCAAGCCTTTAAGACCCAGATGTCCTTTGGAAGAGGAAGAGGTCAAGGCAGAGGAAACAAGAGAGGAAGAGGCAGAAGCCAAAACAGAGGTGGAAGGAACAGTCCAGCAAATGCTCAAGGAAGAGGCAGCAATCTAAATCAGAACCAAAGTCAAGGCAGTAGCCAACAAAGAGGACAACATCATGTTCAAGGACAAAGGTATGAAAAATCCAATGTCCAATGTTATTATTGTAAAAAATATGGGCATTATGCCAATGATTGTAGGAAGAAGCAGCATGATATGAGTAATAGATCTAGTGCAAATATTACTAGAGAAAATATCAACCAAGATAATGTGTTGTTAGCTTGTAATATGGCTGAAATAAACAGTGAAGACATATGGTTTTTAGACTCAGGTTGCAGCAACCATATGACAGGAAACATAGCTTTGTTTTCTGCTTTAGATCAAAGTGTGAAGTCACAAGTCACACTTGGGACTGATAGCAAAATTTCTGTTATGGGAAAAGGAGAAGTAAAAATATTTACAAAGAAGGGTGAAAAGAAAACCATAACAGATGTCTACTATGTCCCTGGAATGAGATGTAACCTCTTGAGTATTGGACAGCTTGTCCATTAGGGGTACAATGTTTTCTTTGAGAATGATGTCTGCACCATCATGGATAGAGCACCCAGCAAACGATGTACTGCTGAAGTGAAAATGACAAGGAACAGGATGTTCCCTCTCAGAATTAGGGCAGATTTGAAAAACAAAGAAGTAATTGCAGCAGTTACCCAAGAGGCTTTTCAAAGTGTGCCAAAGGATGAAAATTGGTTGTGGCACTTGAGATTTGGACATCTCAACTTTGGAGGTCTTAACTTGTTGAGTAGAAAGTGAATGGTAAAAGGATTACCATTGATAGAGAAACCGGACAGCCTTTGTGAAGGTTGTATCTTGGGGAAACAACACAGAGAAAGTTTTCCATCAGGGAAAAGCATAAGGGCAAAGGCACCCTTAGAGATTGTTCACTCAGATGTATGTGGACTGATGCAAACTTCATCTTTAGCAAGCAGCCAATATTTTCTAACGTTTATTGATGATTTTACAAGAAAAACTTGGGTTTATTTCTTGAAGAATAAAAGTGAAGTGTTTGAAAAATTCTGAAATTTCAAAGCACTTGTGGAAAATCAAAGCGGGCTGCATATCAAAGTTCTAAGAACAGACAGAGGAGGTGAGTATATCTCCGAAGAATTCCTACGGTTTTGTAGAGAAAATGGAATTCATAAGCAATTTACAGCTAGGTACACCCCGCAGCAAAATGGAGTTGCTGAAAGAAAGAATAGGACCATCATGGATATGGCGAGGAGCATGTTGAAGGCAAAGCATTTGCCAAATGATTATTGGGCTGAAACTGTAAACTGTGCAATATATATCTTGAATAGGTGTCCTACAAAAGCTGTGATGAACATAGTGCCTGAAGAAGCATGGAGTGGGAGAAAGCAAGGAGTCACCCACATGAAAGTTTTTGGATGTGTGGCTTATGCACACATTCCAGATCAGCTAAGGAGGAAGTTGGACAGCAAAGGGGATAAATGTATTTTCATTTGGTACAGTGAGGAATCCAAAGCTTACATGTTGTATATCCCATCTACCAAGAAGTTTTTTGTCAGCAGAGATGTTCAGTTCATTGAGGAGGAAGCTTGGGATGGAAGCATAGAGAAAACAGTAAATGTTAAGAATTGTTTGTCTCATGATGAAGATGATGAGGAGATGGCTGAAATACATCCCCAAACAGCAGCGCCCAACACAAGGACAGCAAGGAACACCCTTGAGGAGAAATGAAAGTGCTTCTCCAAGCACACCACAAAGTGGAAATTCAAGTGCATCTTCAAGCACTTGCACACCAAATGAAAGAGGTAAAAAGTTTAGAAACTTAAGTGACATTTATGATGAAGGAATGAATTCCATTCCTTGTTTGCTTTATATTTTCATGTTGATGACCCTATTCATTTCGAAGATGCAATTAAAGATAAGAAATGGATAGAAGCTATGGATGAGGAGATAGAAACAAATCATGGGATTTGGTTGAGCTACCAAAAGGTAAAGAAGTCATTGGAGTCAAATGGGTTTATAAGACCAAGTGCAATGCTGAAGGAAAAATTGAAAGACACAAGGCAAGGCAAGATAGAAATACACAAGGAAAGACTGGTTGTCAAAGAATACAAGCAGCAGTATGGGAGAGACTATGAGGAAACTTTCTCACCGGTTGCAAGAATGAAAACCGTGAGAGCAGTGCTATCCATAGCAGCACAAAACAAGTGGAAAGTTTACCAAATGGACGTGAAGTCAGCATTCCTAAATGGAGTTAATGGAGTAGGTCTATATTGAATAGCCTCTAGGCTATGAGAAGAAAGGTGAAGAGCACAAAGTATGCAGATTGAAGAAAGCTCTTTATGGGCTGAAGCAAGCGCCAAGAGCATGGTACAGTAGGATAGATTCCTATCTACTAGAAAATGGATTTGACAAATGTGAGGGAGAACCTACCGTCTACATCAAAGAAAAGGATGGTAAGTTTTTAATTGTTGTGTATGTTGATGATGTTATTTTTTCAGGTAATGATGATTAGCTCATTGAACATTTCAAATCAGTCATGAAAGAAGAATTTGAGATGACTGACATGGGTTTGCTGAGATACTTCTTAGGAATAGAAGTAGATCAAAATGAAAATGGAATTTTTATCTCTCAAGCAAAATATGTAAATGAAGTGTTGGGCAGATTTAATATGCAAGAATGCAAGGCTGCAATCACTCCCATAATAATGGGATTAAAACTCAACAAAGAGGACAACAGCAACGATTTTGATCTTAGCTTGTACAAGAGTATAGTTGGCAGCCTTATGTATTTAACTGCAACTAGACCTGGCATAATGTTTTCTGTTAGTTTAATTTCCAGATTCATGGAGAGGGCAAAAGAAACACATTAGCAGGCAACAAAAAGAATTTTGAGGTATGTCAAAGGTACTAAAAGACTTGAGATTTTATATACTACCTCAGAATGTTCAGATTTAATTAGGTACACTGATAGTGATTGGGCTGGAAGTGTAGATGATCAGAAAAGAATTCCGGTTATGTTTTTCACATGGGTTCAGGAGCCATTTCATGGGCTTCTAAGAAGCAGTCCATTGTAGAATTCTCTACAACAGAGGCAGAATATGTGGCAGCTACAGCAGCAGCATGTCAAGCAGTTTGGATGAGAAGGATGTTGAGGAGCTTAGGCCAAGAGCAGGGAAAAGCAACAGTGATTTTTTGTGACAATAGCTCAGCTATTCCATTATCCAAGAATTCAGTGTTTCATAAGAGAACGAAACACATTGACACAAGATTTCATTACATCAGGGAATTGGTGAGCAATGGAGAAATTGTCTTAGAACATTGCAGGACTCAGGAATAGGTTGCAGACATTTTGACAAAGCCATTGGACCAGAAAAGCTTCGAATTTTTGAGAAAGTGTCTGGGTATGACTGAATGCCCAGCAGTTGAAATTAAAGGGGAGTGTTGAAAATATAATTTCAACTGTTGAACCATGCACGTTAATTCACCAAAACAGCTCCAGAAAACCGCTACCTTATCGGACCGCTTTTGGTCTGCAAGTGGTTTTCGTACAAACTCACCTGATGCAATAATATTTTTCCACGCGTCAAATGTACTTTCAGCAAAACCACTTTCCATCGGGACATAAAGTTTGGTTGAAAAGGGTCTCCCGATATTGTTATGAACCGTTCGATTTCTTGAGGGCAGATCAATGGTTGACGGACAACATCAGACCTGCAACAAATAAATTTTGAAGTGCCATAAAAGTTTTTGGGTTGACCGCCATTTATTTCAGTCAAGTAATTAAAGTCATTTACTGTGGTTCATAGGATATTGGTAAAACTTTTAATTTTAATGTTTTTTTTTTACTTACGTAGGTATGGGCATAGCATATAGTTTTTAATTATATTGTTTTTAATTATTCACGGGAGTGTGATAGTTAAAAAGTGTGAAAGTATGTATGTAAGTTTTTAGTTAAGAAAACACAGGGGAGCATGTAATCAAAAAAGACGGAAGCACGTATCAGTGAAAACCATGAAATCTTTCACACAGCAGTGAAAAGGGTAATGTAAGTTTTTGGTGAATGCGTAATTTCCACACAGCAGTGTGTTGATCTTTTTTTTTATTTACAGCAGTGAATGTAAACAAATTTTACACACAACAGTGTAAAATTTCAAAAGGAGACAGAGTAATTTCTTTTGAAGTTCTTGGTGAATCCCTCTGAGTGAAAGAGGATGAATTTTGTATCAGTCTTTTATTAATGAATACAAAGTTTTTTATATGTGTGAGAAAAACTTTGTCTGCTCAGAAATTTTTTAAAGCTTCCCTGTGCCAAGACCCTGTGGAGAAAAACAGAGCATTGTCTCTGTGTTCAGTTCATTTTGTTTTTGGAATTTTACCAGAAAAATTCCCAATAGCTATGCCCGACCACAATCACGCTCTCCACTCCGAGACATTGGAGCATACTCCTGAGACACTCCGCTTGGAAAATCTTAGTCCGCTCGGGGCTAGTTTTTGTGGATTCACTGAAGAATATGAGATCGGGGATGAGGAGATCGAAATGCTTCCCCAGAGTGTAGATTTGGTCATCCCACCCTGTCTGGCCATCGGCACCGAATCCGTGAATTATAAGGAGAACCGGTCGTTGTTGTTTCTCTCCATGTGGGTTTTACTCTGCAAAACCCAGCAATGAAGATCGGTGCCATTGTTCAATTGGATCTTCCTCGGCTCGAGGCCCTGTGAGATCTAGCGAGCTCGCTTCCGCTTTTTGACAAATTCCACAATACTAAATCCAAACAGTCCTCTCATTTCGACTGCCAATCGATAGTCTTCTAGTAATAGTTGGAAGCCGATGGTTTAACAAAAGCTCAGCGGCGGTCAGGTTTAAATGAGATGGAAAATTTATTTTTGATATGTGTGGAGATGATAGTGGAGATGATAATGTTGGATTTTCACATTCATTTTATTGAAAATAGAATAGACTATTTTGGGACCACTTAAAAAAATAATTGAGCCAGGCTTATTTTACAGCTCAGTATGATGTGTAATTATGTCTGTGATTATGTCATAAAAATTGAAATTTTAATCAATGTACCAAAATAAAAAAATGAAAATTTAATAATGTGTTCAAACTAAAAATATTGCAAGTGAAAAAACTAGATCAAATCCCTCTTGGTTCATGTTAAATATGTATTTAACATAAATCTATTATAATAATAATAATTTAAAAACTAAATAAAAACCTCACCATTATTTCAGAACCCAAATTCATACCTTGTAATAAAAAACCTCAATATTGTATAAAACACAAATTCTATTCCCATTTACTTTTAAAGACATGTTAGATTTTCATCTCACCTCATTGGAACTTTCACTAACTGCGACTATAATATCCACCCTTGCACCACTCAAAAAGGAACTTGGACTAACTGCCACTATAGTATCCACACTTGGGCCACTCAAAAAGTAGGGGATGAGGGTTTTAGTGTAACCAAAACATATAGAAACGGAGGTTGAGGCCTAGGAATCTGCGGAATCTTTGAAAAAATAAACTTTCCACGTGTTGTCTCAGTTGCTCCAGCTGTTGCATTTGTCTATTATGATGTACTCCGTGAAGGAAGAAAAGGCACAGGGAGAAAACGCTAAATGAAATCTTTACCGTGCATATCTTTCTGCATGTTCAACGAACTTGCTTGTGGGTTTCAATATTTAGCCTAGTTACTTCATTACTCAGAATTGATTTTATGAAGTTTAATAAAAAAATCCTTTACTGAAACAAAATTTATATATTTTATAAAGTAATATTTATAACACTTTTGTTGAAGCATAACAATGTGTAGCGGAAACTAAAAGACAAAATACAGTATAAAAAACATACACAAATAACACAATGATTTAACGTGGTTCACCCAACCAATCTCGGCTACATCCACCAAACAGAGGCATCGACAATCTTATTATTAATCAGGAGATTACAAATAATTATTTCCTCACACTCACTAACTCATCCCAATATCTGTATGGGCATATATTTTATAGCCGAGAGAATCTAACTGACTCATAAATCCTCTCACAACAAATATAGGATGCATTAACTCTTTCCCAACAAAATAGGGCTAATATAGCAACAAATCCTATTGTTGTCACCTACTTGAGATTTTTGCTTAAATTATTAAAGCCGAAAATCTCAACAATCTCCACCTTGACAACAATTAGCTTGATACCCTGTTTCTTTATTATTTTTATCTTTTCTGCAAGCCAAAAGAAACCAAACACCAACGTACCTTCTCTAACAAAACTGGTTTCGTGAACATGTCTGCACAGTTCTCCTTTGTATGCACCTTTTCAAGAGAGACTCCCCTACCAGTGATAACCTGTCTTACAAAATGGTACTTGATTGGTATATGCTTTGATTTACTATGATAGGTCGGACTCTTAGCCAAATGTATTGCACTTTAACTATCACAAAATAACTTGATGTTGTCCTGCAACCTACCAAATTCAACAAACAAACCTTTCAACCAAATCGCTTCTTTGCAAGCATGAGAAGCAGCAATGTATTCTACTTCAGTAGTGGATATAGCAACAATGTTTTGTAGCTTTGACATCCAACTAATAGCTCCACCTGCAAGAGTAAAGACATACCCTGATGTTGACCTTCTCTTATCCAAATCACCTACAAAATCGGAATCAACATATCCGCAAACAAATTCACTACTTTTATTATAAGTAATACAATAATCACTTGTGCCCCTCAAATACCGAAGCACCCATTTCACTGTTGACCAGTGTTCTTTACCTGGATTTGCCATATACCTGCTGACAACCCCAACTGTATGTGAAATATCTAGTCGAGTATAAACCATCGCATACATCAAACACCCTACTACATTGGCATATGGAATTCGAGACATATATTCCTTTTCTTCATCTATATTAGGACAAAAACTAGAAGAAAGCTTAAAATGGGAAGCTAAAGGGACTGACACAGGCTTCACATTGTTCATACCAAACCTCAAGAGTATCTTCTCAATATACTTCTGTTGTGATAGCCATAGCTTACCATTGCTCCTGTCTCTGAAAATCTCCATGCCCAAAATCTGTCTTGCTGCTCCTAGATCTTTCATATCAAATGTCCTTGCCATCTAAGCCTTTAACCTGTTGATCTCCTCTATGCTTTTGCTTGCTAAAAGCATATCGTCAACATACAACACTAAGATAATGAATATGCCATTATTTAATTGCTTAAAATAAACACAATGATCATATTCACTTCTTACATATTTCTGACTCAACATGAAAGAATCAAACTTCTTGTACCACTGCCGAGGTGACTGCTTCAGGCCATACAATGACTTCTTGAGCCTGCAGACAAATTTCTTATTGTGATGCTGAACAAACCCTTCTGGTTGTTCCATATAAAATTCCTCATCTAAGTCTCCATGTAGAAATGTAGTCTTAACATCTAATTGTTGCAACTCTAAATCAAGCAAAGCGACTAATGCTAACACAATTCTAATTAAAACTATTTTCACAACTGGTGAAAAAATCTCATGAAAGTCAATGCCTGCTTTCTAAGAAAATCCTTTTGCAACCAGCCTCGCTTTGTACCTGTCCTCTGTATCATTCACACCCCGTTTCAACTTGAAAACCCATTTACAGCCCACAGTTTTCCTGTCTTTCGGAAGTTCAACCAGATCCCATGTACCATTCTTACCTAAGGCTATCATTTCGTCCTTCATGACTGCTTTCCACTTGTCACTTTTCGAACCTTCTACTGCTTCCTAATAGCACAGAGGTTCATCGTCATTAGCGGTAAATGCAACTGAAGTAACATAATCGTCATACCTTTTCGGTGGCCGTTTGATTCTTGTAGACCTCCTTAAGGATGTTTTTGGTGCTTCCTCGATTGGCTGAATACCATCTGTAGGAACTTCTTGATGATTAGTATCTAAGACCTATTCATGATCTATACCTGAACCTTGTTCATGATCTGATTCTGAAATCTGTTCATGACTAGTATTTGAACTATGGTCATCATGACTATCATTAGAAGTGCTGTCAAACTGAATGTGCTGAAAGTCAGATACATCATCCTATTTCAATTTATTATCTACATCTAACTGTAGAAGAGAGGATTCATTAAACTTTACATCTCTGTTGATGATGATTTTGCGGGTAGTAGGATCCCACAATCTATATCCCTTTGTTCCATCACCATACCTAACAAAGATATATCTTTTAGACTTTGGATCTAATTTAGTTCATTGATGTTTAGGCACTAGAGCATATGCATCACAACCAAACACTCTGAGTTTAGAATAGTCACAAGGGTGACCTTTCCATACCTCTTGAGGACTCTTGCAACCAATTGCCATTGACGGTGACCGATTTATCACATAACAAGTCGTAGCTACTGCTTTTGTCCACAACTCCTTCTGTAAACCGACGTTACTCAGCATACTCCTTGCTCTTTCTAAAAGAGTCCTATTCATGCATTCAGCAACTCCATTCTGCTGAGGAGTATACACCGTGGTCTTATGTCTCTCGATCCCTGCATCCTTGCAATAGTTGTCAAACTCCTTGGAAGTAAACTCACCACCATTGTCAGTTCTTAAACATTTTATTGTTCTACCAGTGTTGTTTTCTACCAATGCTCTAAACTGCTTGAAAACTGTAAAAAACATCAGACTTTCTTTTTTCAACATGTAGACCCACACTTCCTAGGAAAAATCATCAATAAATGATACAAAATATGACGAGCCACCATATGAGGTTGTAGGGGCTGGACCCCAAACATCTGAATGGATATAGTCAAGTATTCCTTTACTACTATGTTTGCCTGTTTTAAATTTTTGCTTACTTTGTTTTCCAAACAGACAATACTTACAGAAATCTAACTTTCCAGACTTTAGATTTGGAAGTAACTTGCGATCAGCGAAAATTTTTAACCCTCTTTCGCTCATATGGCCCAACCTTTGATGCCATAAGCGAATGGAACTACTGTCATGTTCAGACACCATAGACACATGATCTGACCCTGTACTTCCTTCTAATTGAAATAGATTTCCTATCTTCTTAGCTTTCATAACTAGTAAAATACCTTTGTAAATTTTCATTACTCCACCTTGAATTACAGTTTTATATCGATTTGTATCAAGTGCTCCTAGTGATATTATATTTTTCCTTAAATCTGGTACATGTCTAACATCAGTTACATTTTGGTTGTCCCATCAAACATTTGCAGCTGTATACTCCCAATTCCCACAATATTGCATGTTACATCATTACCCATCTACACGACTCCATTATTAATTGATTTATACGTCTTAAACCATTATTTATGAATACACATGTGGTTTGATGCACCGGAATCTAACAACCAATGTTGATCATGATTTGACAAATTGACTGATAATACTTCATCACTCATACCTTAACCAGATGCCGAACTTGTATCTGTCGTATTTGCCTCCTTCTTCTCTGTCGAAGAATCTTCTTTAGAAGTTTGTTGTTGTCGCTTCCAGCAATCCTTCTTCAAATGCCCCGATTTGCCACAAAACCAACACTTTACCTTACTCTTCTTCCCTTTTGACTTTGAACGTGAGTCGCTTTGCCTACTGGAGCGTCTTTCTTTAGAACGATCTCTGACCATCATTGCTCCTGATGTAGAGGTTTCTAAATGCGACCTTCTCCTTGTTTCTTCAAATAATAAAGATGCAACTACATCATCAAACTCAATGGTTTCTGATGAACTAAGACTTATAGAAGTAACAAAATGATCTCATGACTCGGGCAATGAGCACAATAAAGTAATAGCTTTATCTTCGGATTGAAATTTTACTTCTATACTTTCTAATTGCACTAGAAGAGTATTAAAAGCATTCAAATGATTAGCAATCGATGTACCTTCCTTCATTCGCAAACTGTACAACTGTCGCTTTAGGAGAATCCTATTGGTTAAGGATTTTGTCATGTACAACTTCTCAAGCTTCGTCCACAAACCAGCAGCTGTTTTCTCCGACACGATATTAAACAAAACATCATCCGCCAAACACAGTTGAATAGCACTCGTTGCTCTTTCATCCATCTCATCCCACTCATCATCTGTGATGTTGTAAGGCTGTTTGGATTTGCCCATCAACGCCTTTGCCACACCTTGTTGCACAAGCAAATCGTACATCTTCACCTTCCAGGTCTCGAAGTTGTTTTTGTCATTAAACTTCTCGATCTCAAAACGAGCACTCTGAGTTTTCGCCATATTGTATCAACCAAAAAACAATCTCCAATTCTAACTTGTTAATGAATCAAATTAATATCTAATAACAAATGCCTTTGCCTTCTACTGTACTGTCTTTATTCTATCAAAAAATCGCTCTATTGTACAAACTGCAAATTATAAAATAAAAAACCAAATAAACAATTGCAGTTTTACCAACACAGTTCTCGGTTGGCGCTCCGAAGAGGACTTGGCGCTACCAGAACAATAGACAATCCGCGCCGAGAGCAAAATCGCTCTAAGGAAATGGCAAATTGGCACGACTTTTCCCCTCGGACCAGTGCCAATCGGGATCTTGGCACCCTGGCGTGACTAATAAAGTCGGATCCGCACCGATTGGCGCTTTTATTCCCCGATTATCCGCGCCAATCCGTTCACTGGATATTATTGGTGTGACTGTTTCATCATAAACCGCCCCAATCGCCAAACTCCACCTACAGTGATCCTGTCACACGCACGCACCCATTCCAACACGCTTTGATACCAATTGTTGAAGCATAACAATGTGCAGCGGAAACTAAAAGACCAGATACAGTATAAAAAACATACACAAATAACACAATGATTTAACGTGGTTCACCCAACCAATCTGGGCTACGTCCACCAAACAGAGGCATCGGCAATCTTATTATTAATCAGGAGATTACAAATAATTATTTCCTCACACTCACTAACTCATCCCAATATCTGTATGAGCATATATTTTATAGCTAAAAGAATCTAACTGACTCATAAATCCTCTCACAACAAATATAGGATGCATTAACTCTTTCCCAACAAAATAAAGCTAATATAACAACAAATCCTATTGTTATCACCTACTTGAGATTTTTGCCTAAATTATTAAAACCTAAAATCTCAACAACTTTAAACTCCTTCCATTAAAATATCCTAATAGCCATATATATGACAAACATACGCTTAACCATGTTTGACGAATCCATTAATTGAAAAACAATGGTAGGAATCACTTAAGTGTGATGTTTGCTTATGAATTTTAATGTCGTTAGAAGTGAATTTAGATATGTGTCATTTTTTTTGACAGATATGAAAAAGCCATACTTTTCGGAACAAACTCCCATGGCCCTAAAATTTGTTGGATTCAACTCATATGTTTTTACGTGTAAACAACACACTTTACTTCTTTGGTTGGTTGTACAAATTATTCAGCGTTGAGAAATGGTGAAAGAGTTCACATATATGTTTCGTATTTGCAAAGCTCTTGCTTCTGTGATGATCTCTTGGAAAAGAAACAAATCTCTAATGCTTAAATTCAAATGGTTATATGGATAAGCACATAGATTTTGTAATCAATGTACGTATATGAAAACTAAAGCTTATAAGTTTAATTGTCAGCCACTGGCCTTTGCAAGAGTGTCAGTTATAATGTGGTCAGACTTTAAAAAATAAGAAGCACCTCCATCATCGCAAAATTAAGCTGATTCTTGAATCCCATGTGCAAAATGTCCCCCGTCACAAGAAATGAGCGTCGTCATCGTCACTTTGAATGAGCGAGGCATGTGCAGTGTGCACCCAAGAACTCTACAACGGATATTGTCTAAACAATATCCACCCATTGCGGTGGGTATCGGTGTTCGTGGAAGAAATTGCGATGACTTATCTACCTCTCCATTCTTTATATATTTAGAAAATTATCAGAATCCCGAGAGAAATGTTGTCAACATTGGATTCTCCTCCTAGCTTGAAAGCTACAGTTCAATTTTCTACCATATCTTTGTTCTCCCTCCTGCCTCACATTTTTATAGCCCATCGTGTAGGTTGATCCTTCGAAGGTAGTACTCGACAAGCTATGGGAAGAAGCTCGAATGCGGTTGTTTATTCATCTACAACATTACCATGGTCTAGATCCAATTGTGGAATGCATAGATTTCTATTCAGAAACAAATCTAGGACATCAACAAAACACTTATGCAGCTTGATTGGAGACAAACAAACTGCCACTGCTTTTCTATAATGGTTCATCGGATGAGCTCTGTACAGTACCCAACAATGACTTCTGTATTAAGTGCAACTGGTATTTTGTGGTCGTTCCAATTGGTAGGGCGTACAACATTAGCGGTGATAAGAATTTGGAACAACTCAGTCAAAGTGGATTCCAAATTACATGGAGTGTACCTGACTCTTGCTTTTCAAGATAGGTGTGTGGAGCTTTTCTTGGGTAGAGCTTTCGGCACATGAAAATCTCTACGTAAGTAAAGCTCTGCATTCTTATCCTCTTCCTCTGAATTTCAACATGCTTTAAACTAACTATGTTAATGTGGAATAGTGATGATGAATAGTAGCAATGTTACCAAGTGTCAGGGATAGCAAGATTAGTAGTGTGAGTGTTAAGTACTCACTTATGAAATAGTATTTAAAAAATTAGTTTTTTTTTTTTATTTCTATCAGGGGAATCATGTTTCATCAAAACTTATAAGGCAATGGAAAAATAAAACAAAATTACTAGAAAATTAGAAAATATTTTTTTAAATTATAAGAAAATAATAAAATTCAACATTTTCATGAAATTTTGGTTAAAATTACAAAAACACAAGAAAAAAATGCAAAATCAATACACTTTGACACTGAAAAGAAAAACATAATTGCATAACATATTATTGATACATATTAACTAATCACTCATACATATGGATTTAATATATAAGCAAGCCTGCTATTCTAACATCAGTGTCATGGACCTTATCTCCAAGAAAAGGTGCCCTGGGTGGGAAAGATGTGGTATGAAAATAATTATTAGTCATTGGCCCTCTCAACAAATTACACTTATCATTTTCTTTATCCTAAGGACAGCTAAGACGAAGCCTTTCGAATTCGCTAATTTAAAAGAAAATTGACATGGATACCCATAATTTGTGAAGGAAATAGAAAGGAACCTTCTTGCTATCGTAGGGAGTTTTATTAAATATCATAAGTCGCATATTCATCTGATTCTCTTTCCATGGATGGGATGTACACCTATTTATGCATAGTTTCTCTTTCGGTCAGATGGGTTGGTTTTCAATTCAATAAACATTTGAAAAATCATTTAGTTTATTATATATATAGTTATTATATTTTTTTTATTTAATTTCTGTAGAGTATAATTATTTTTCTTTTTTTTTATGTCAGTAAGTCTGTTTATTTTAAAATAGTTTTTTCAAAATTTTAATTTAATTATCAATAATTATTATGTAGATAATAGGGATTTAAGCATCATAGCTTAAAATAGTCACAGATTAAAGTTTGAGATTTATCTCCAAAATAAATATTCTTTTTCTGCACTTTTAATTAAAATAATTAACTAAAAGAATAGCATATGAACAACTGCCATATAAATGAATTATGGTCTTTTAGCAACATGGTATTGAGATAGAAATGAATTATGCTCTTTTAGAAACATGGTATTGAAATTTATCTCCAGAAAAAGTATTTCCTTTCTACACTTTTAATTAAAATAATTAACTAAAAAAAGGCATATGAACAACTGTGATATAAATGTATTATGGTATTTTAGAAACATGGTATTGATTAACGATGGTCAATCTCCATGGTTAATAATCTTATTACATGTTTTTTTTTAATGTATACATGTTTTGCTCATATATTAATGATTTTTATAATTACTAATAATAATAACAATAATTTAAAACATATTTTGTTATTTTTTATGATTTTTTTAATATTAGCAATATGAAATATATGATGAAAAAATATTTTGATGCTTACCATGGTTTCATTTTTATGGATGTTTCCCAACCATTTAATTTATATGGTCGTGCTAGTTCAATATGATATATTTTTGGCTAGAGCCTTGGCTAGTAAAAATAAAAATGTTATTAGACATAATAACCACATAAAAATGAGATAAATTAATGTTGTTAAACTTGTTAATTAACTTTCTGAATTCATATAAATATTAACTTATTTCCATATATGCATCTTGTGGGAGATGAGTCTTGATCCATAGTAGTAGAATAAAAGATGTGTATATACAAAAACAAAAAAAAAATTAAAAGCTATATAAAACTACTTAACTTATCAAACATAAAATTGAAATTTGAAATAAAAATCATAGCTTGTGCATAAAAGATATTAAGTGTCAATAATGTCAACTTTCTTTCTTTCTTTTTTTGTCAATAATGTCAACTAATCTGAGCTTTAGTGATGTCAACTAATTTTTTCTTGCTTTACTTTATCTAGATGTCACCTAATCAACAATAATATATATATAATTAGAAAAATGAATAAAAAACTACATATAAATAACAAAACAAAAAATAATAATAATATTTTTATTTTTATTTTAAGTTTATACACAAAAATATCCTCAGACATTAGGTTAATTATATGCCTTCTATACATCAATAAACCAAAATAAAAACCTACTTCATAAAACATCTCTATTATTATTTTTTTCCCTTTCTAAACTATCACTCTCAATCCTCCTCATGAAAAAAGAGCTTGATGCACATTCTCATTACAATAAAATAGAAAAACCACTTCATGCACCTCACTCTATTAATAATTTTTCTTTGGATATCCAAAGTTAATCTTATGGTAAATATGGAAGCTTGTTACCATCAAAAACTAAGTCATTAACCATAACTACTTAGTTTTTAACTGAGTTATTAAAAGTAATGACAACAATATAAATATTTTTAACTTAGATCAATTTTTTGTTAAATGAAATTTGGGAAGTATTAAATTAGAAAATAACATATACAGATTTTAAACCCTTTTATATATATAAAATTCAAATTTTTATATAAAAATTGAATTACAAATCCAATGACAACTACACTACAGTCCAAGACAAACCCATTATTCTATATCTCATAAATCAAACCCATCAAAATATCGAAATTGTTTAATCGTAACTATCTGCAACAAAAGTTAAATGGTTGTTGACAATGAAACGGATGGACATTATAGTTAACTCTAACAATAATACTATTATTAATCTAATATATGTTCCAGATAAAGACTAATCAGGTGATGAAACCTTTGCAATAAATCTCAATATACTATTGTAGATGCAACACGCATTACAGAGGAGAGATGCTGATGAATATGTCATCGCGCAGGTAGAACAAAGTCAAACCCTACACCTAGGGTCATTAATGGCATCGTCGTCATCGTTGTCACCATTCATTTTCAGGGTCCCCGTGCTTTACGTTTGATTATCTGATTGGAGAAACTCGAGTATCGTTTGGTTCAACTCCTTTGGTTTCTCCAAAGGAGGAACATGCCCACAGTCTTTTATCACCACAAGCTTACCCTTCTCTCCAATATGCCTGCAAACATCAGAAGACGAAACTGAACTTCGGAGAATATAATACTGAATGTGAGCAATTGGCTTTTTCTAGATTAAGAAAATATAATTGAGTCTTTAATCGGAGAATCCACAGAAAATCAATTATTTGGGTAAGGAGCTTCTTGCCTTTGTAAAACATAGGCCTCTTCCAACCTGAAAAATCGATCCTTCTCGCCCCACACTATTAGAACGTCCTGTCAGATTTTAAGAAATTAAACGACAATGAATAGTTTCAAAAGATTCGGAGAATTTGTGAGATTATCGAATATAGTATCTGGCAAAGAAACCAACCTGGTTTATTTTTGGCAGTGCGTCCAAATTACTCGAACCAATGACTATCGCATCCGCTAGCTGCAACCTTTGCTCTCTGTTTGTTTCCATAACCTAATTCGGAGAATTCAAATTGAAATACAGCCAGTTTAGATAATATTTCAGGATAACATTTCCTGGATTCTCTGAATTTAAGTAGAGGGGGACTTTTGGAATATTTAAAAAAAATAGAATTTCTGAACTTAAGTAGATTATAGATTTTTGGAATATTTAAGAATTTAATGAATATCCTTGATATCAACTATAGGATTAGATTTTAGAATATTCCTAAAATCTGATTCTAAAATATTCCCCAAACATATAATCCATTTCAAAAAAATGCCAACAATCCTAATAAACATTATTTTATTTTATATATACCTGCCATAAGTCTTCGTATATGAAAGCAGGAAGCCATGGGAACTTGTAAAAATCGACATTCAAGGACATCTTCAAGCCTTTGGCGTCGATGGGAACAAGGAAGTCTTTAATGTCGTCGGAATCGTACTCTTTCAGAAGAGAATCATAGATCGACGGCGTCATGCAAATTGCAGAGCTAACGATCACCAGGCGGTGGACAATGTCAGGGTATTTGTGCGCCATCCAGAAGCCAACGAAGCCGCCGTAGCTATGCCCGACCACGATCACGCTCTCCACTTCGAGACATTGGAGCATACTCCTGAGGCACTCCGCTTGGAAAATCTCAGTCCGCTCGGGGCTCGTTGTTGTGGATTCACCGAAGAATATGAGATCGGGGATGAGGAGATCGAAATGCTTCCCCAGAGTGCAGATTTGGTCATCCCACCCTGTCTGGCCATCGGCACCGAATCCGTGAATTATAAGGAGAACCGGCCGTTGTTGTTTCTCTCCATGTGGGTTTTTACTCTGCAAAACCCAGCAATGAAGATCGGTGCCATTGTTCAATTGGATCTTCCTCGGTTCGAGGCCCTGTGAGATCCAGCGAGCTCGCTTCCGCTTTTTGATAAATTCCACAATACTGAATCCAAACAGTCCTCTCATTTCGACTGCCAATCGATAGTCTTCTAGTAATAGTTGGAAGCCGATGGTTTAACAGAAGCTCAGCGGCGGTCAGGATTAAATGAGATGGAGAATTTATTTTTAATCTGTGTGAAGATGATAGTGGAGATGATAACGTTCATTCGTTTATTGAAAAGGAATAGATTATTTTGGGACCACTTAAAAAAATAATTGAGCTCAGTATGATGTGTAATTATGTCTGTGAGTATGTCATAAAAATTGAAATTTTAATCAATGTACCAAAATAAAAAAAATTGAAAATTTAATAATGTGTCCAAACTAAAAATATTGCAAGTGAAAAAATGAAAAAAACTAAATCAGATGTCTCTTGGCTCATGTTAAATCTGTATTTAACATAAATCTATTATAATAATAATAATTTAAAAATTAAATAAAAACCTCAACATTATTTCAGAACCCAAATTCATACTTTGTAATAAAAAACCTCAATATTGTATAGAACCCAAATTCTATTCCCATTTACTTTCAAAGAGATGTTAGATTTTCATCTCACCTCATTAAAACTTTGACTAACTGCGACTATAATATCCATCCTTGCACCACTCAACAAGAAACTTGGATTAACTGCCACTATAGTATCCACCCTTGGGCCATTCCCATTTACTTTCAAAGAGATGTTAGATTTTCCTCTCACCTCATTGGAACTTTGACTAACTGCGACTATAATATCCACCCTTGCACCACTCAAAAAGGAACTCTCCACCCTTGGCCATTCCCATTTACTTTCAAAGAGATGTTAAATTTTCATCTCACCTCATTGGAACTTTGACTAACTGCGACTATAATATCCACCCTTGCACCACTCAAAAAGGAACTTGGACTAACTGCCACTATAGTATCCACCCTTGGGCCATACCCATTTACTTTCAAAGAGATGTTAGATTTTCATCTCACCTCATTGGAACTTTCACTAACTGCGACTATAATATTCACCCTTGCACCACTCAAAAAGAAACTTGGACTAACTACCACTATAACATCCACCCTTCTGCCATTCCCATTTACTTTCAAAGAGATGTTAGATTTTCATCTCACCTCATTGGAACTTTGACTAACTACGACTATAATATCCACCCTTGCACCACTCAAAAAGGAACTTGGACTAACTGCCACTATAGTATCACCCTTGGGCCATTACCATTTACTTTCAAAGAAATATCAAATTTTCATCTCACCTTATTAGAACTTTGACTAACTGTGACTATAATATTCACCCTTACACCACTCAAAAAAGAACTTGGACTAACTGCCACTATAGTATCCACCCTTGCGCCACTCAAAAAGTAGGGGATGAGGGTTTTGAAGTAACCAAAACGTATAGAAACGGAGGTTGAGGCCCAGGAATCTGTGGAATCTTTGAAAAAATAAACTTTCCACGTGCTGTCTCAGTTGCTCCAGCTGTTGCATTTGTCTATTATGATGTACTCCGTGAAGGAAGAAAAAGCACAAGGAGAAAACGCTAAATGAAATCTTTACCGTGCATATCTTTCTGCATGTTCAGCGAACTTGCTTGTGGGTTTCAATATTTAGCCTAGTTATTTCATTATTCAGAATTGATTTTATGAAGTTTAATAAAAAAAATGTTTACTGAAACAAAATTTAGATATTTTATGAAGTAATATTTATAACACTTTAAACTCCTTCTGTAAAGTATACTAATGGCCATATATATATATATGCATGACAAACCACGCTCACGCTCAGGATATACTGATATGCAAAATAAAAACTAAGCCGAGAAAAAAGGTTTTGAAGAAAAACGCAGTAAAGAACAGCCAAAGTGTAAATTACTTTTTATCTACATAAAAGCTAACATATGTATTGGTGTATGGTAAGACTTAAAGTTATTTAAAATTTTATTTGATTTTATTTGATTGGTGAGGGAGGAAGTCATTTGGTGATCTCATAAACTGTATTAAATGTTGCTGTATTTTATTTTATTTTGTCTATTTCAATACAACTATATAATTTTTACGGATTGTTAAAGTAGAAATTATTGATAAAGAATGAAAATGAAAAAGTAGAAGAGATTGTTTTTCTCAATATTCAAAATAGATTAAATTACTAGAATGAAATTTGACTAATTCGAACTATCAATGACACCTAGCAGACAACATAATCAAATGTGATGACACCTAGCAGACGGTAAGAATATTTCAACATCCCCTCCTAATATCAAATGTTACAAGTAAAGGCACTTACAATTCATAAATTCTCTCTTTGAAATTCAAACACATTTTTGGCTAATGGCTTTGTGAAAGTATCTGCAAGTTGATCTTTGGAACCACAAAAAGAAAGTATTATGTCCCCATCATTGACAAGCTCAACAGATGAAATGAAAATGTATGTCAATGTACTTTCCCTTTTTGTGGAAAACATGAGTTTTTGATAAATAAATTGTTCAATTGTTGTCATAGTTAATAGGAGTTGGCTCCTTTTGAACATTTGATAGATCTTTCAATAATGTTTTCAACCACACTGCTTGACAAGTTGCTGAATTTGCTACTACATATTTTCAACCACACTACCTGACAAGTTGCTCAATTTGCTGCTACATATTCTGTCTCTGCAGAAGATATTGAAACGATTGATTTTTTATTGGATGCCCATGAGATCAAATTGGTTCCAATGTGAAAAGCATACCCAGGGGTTCTTTTGCAATCATCCGATAGATTGTTTCTTGGATTCCCATGAGATCAGATTGGTTGCAATGTGAAAAGCATACCCAAGGGTGCTTTTGCAATCGTGTAAACTACCTGCATAATCGTTGTCTATATAACCTGAAAGTGAACAATTTTCAGAATGTGTATAGAACAAACGATAGTTTATGGTCCCTGCAATATACCTTAAGATCCATTTTGTAACCTTCCAATGAAAATGATAACCTGAAAGTGAACAATTTTCAGAATGTGTATAGAACAAACAATAGTCTTTTTAGAATGTGTATAGAACAAACGATAGTTTATGGTCCCTGCAATATACCTTAAGATCCTTTTTGTAACCTTCCAATGAAAATGATAACCTGAAAGTGAACAATTTTCAGAATGTGTATAGAACAAACAATAGTCTTTTTAGAATATGTATAGAACAAACAATAGTCTATGGTCCCTGCAATATACCTTAAAATCCTTTTTTTAACCTTCAAATGAAAATTTTTAGGTGATTGCATAAACCTGGAGACAAAACTAACACCAAACATGATATCAGGTCTAGTTGCAATGAGATATAACAAACTACCAACTAGACTTTTATACAAAGTGAGATCAACTGGTGGTGTTACATCTTCTGTTCTGAGCTTGATGCCTTGAGAAATTGGTGTATCAATTGGTTTTCAATTGGCCATTCTAAATTTTTGGATGATGTCAGTGGAAAATTTTTGTTGACCAACAAAAATATCATTAGGAGATTGTTGAATTTCAATGCCTAAGAAGTATTTCATGACCCCTACATTAGTCATATCAAACTTTGTTTGCATTGTTGTTTTGAAGTCTTCTAACATCATATTGCCTGTATAAAGAAGATCTTGGTATACAAAGTTGGTTAATGGTTGCTTCCACAAAAACCACTTTTGATGAGATAGGTTTGGATGTGACTGTAGCAAGCTCTTGGAGCTTGTTTCAAACCATACAAGGCTTTCTTCAATCTTTATATCTTATGCTCCTATCCTGGAACTTCAAAACTAGGAAGTTGCTCTACATAAACTTCCCTGCAATATACCATTTAGGAATGTAGATTTTACATCAAACTGATAGACTTTCCGTTTTTGTTGAGTTGTTGTCAATAAGATGGTTCTAATAGTGTCTAACCTCACTACTGGAGCAAAGATTCCACCATAGTCGTCACTAAACTATTGTGAGAATCCTTTGGCAACTAGTCTTGCCTAAGGTTTCCCAATTTATCCTTTTTCATTCAGTTTGGTTTTATATACCAATTTTACACCAATTCTGGTTTTGTCTCTTTGGAGATCAGCTAATTCCCAGGTTTGGTTCTTCTCTATGGCAAAAATCATAATATTTTTCTTTTTTCTTTTAAATCTCTACACAAAAATATCCACACATATTTTAACTTATACTCATCTTATTCATCTATAAACCAAAATAAAAACTTACTTCATAAAACAAATTGGTGAAAAGACAAAAAAAAATCATAATATTTTTTTTCTTCTTCTTTTAAATCTCTACACAAAAATATCCATACATATTTTAACCTATACACCACTTATTCATCTATAAACCAAAATAGAAACGTACTTCATAAAACGGTTTTTCCTTTATAGACTATCATACCTAATGCTCCTAATGAAAAATAACAATATGCAAATTTTCATTACAATAAAATAGAAAAACCTCTTCAGACACCTCACGCTAACCTATTAACCTCTTATTTATCTATAAACCAAATTAGAAACTTACTTCATTAAACAATTTTTCCTTTATAAAGTATCACATTGATGTTCTCCCAATGAAAAATAGCTTGATGTTCTCCCAATGAAAAATAGCTTGATGTAAATTTTCATTACAATAAAATACAAAAACCACTTCATCCACCTCACGCTATTAATAATTTTTCCTTCTATGAAGTTAATTTGATGACAGAAAGAATGGGAGAATATGGGAACTTGTTACCACTAAGTCATTAAATATAATTACTTAGCTTTTAACCAAGTCATTAAATATAATGATAATATTTTTAACTTAATCAAAAATTTGTTAAATAAAATTTTAGAAGTATTAAATTAGAAAATAACATATACCAACTTTATTTATTTATATATAATTTCACACTTTTATATAAAAATTGAATTACAAACCTAATGAAAACTACAACGTATACAAACCAATTATTCTATATCTCCATCAAAATATCGAAATTGTTTAATCGTAATTATCTGCAACAAAAGTTAAATGGTTGTTGACAAAGAAATGGATAAGCATTATAGTTAACTCTAACAATAATGCTATTATTAATCTAATACATGTTCCAGATAAAGACTAAACAGGTGATGAAACCTTTGCAATAGATCTCAATATACTATTTGAGATGCAGCACGTCTTACGGAGGAGAGATGCTGATGAATATGTCATCGCCCACGTGGGGCAGATAAAAGTCAAAGCCAGCACCTAGGGGCATTATTGGCATCCTCGTCATCGTTGTCACTATTCATTTTCAGGGTCCCATGCTTTACGTTTGATTATCTGATTGGAGAAACTCGAGTATCGTTTGGTTCAACTCCTTTGGTTTCTCCAACGGAGGAACATGCCCACACTCTTTTATCACCACAAGCTTACCCTTCTCTCCAATATGCCTGCAAATATCAGAAGACAAAACTGAACTTCGGAGAATATAATACTGAATGTGAGCAACTGGCTTCTTCTAGATTAAGAAAATCAATTATTTGGCTAAGGAGCTTGTTACCTTTGTAAAGCATAGGCCTCTTCCAACCTGAAAAATCGATCCTTCTCGCCCCACACTATTAGAACGTCCTGTCAGATTTTAAGAAATTAAACGACAATGAATAGTTTCAAATATTGGGAGACTTTGTGAGATTATCGAATATAGTACCTGGTTTATTTTTGGCAGTGCGTCCAAATTACTCGAACCAATGACTATGGCATCCGCTAGCTGCAACCTTTGCTCTCTGTTTGTTTCCATAACCTAATTCGGAGAATTCAAACTAAAATACAGGCACTGTAGATAATATTTGACCATCCTAGTAAACATTATTTTATTTTATATATACCTGCCATAAGTCTTCGTATATGAAACCAGGAAGCCATGGGAACTTGTAAAAATCGACATTCAAGGACATCTTCAAGCCTTTGGCATCGATGGGAACAAGGAAGTCTTTAATGTCTTCGGAGTCGTACTCTTTCAGAAGAGAATCATAGGTCGATGTCGTCATGCAAATTGCAGAGCTAACGATCACCAGGCGGCTGACAATGTCAGGGTATTTGTGCGCCATCCAGAAGCCAACGAAGCCACCGTAGCTATGCCCGACCACGATCACGCTCTCCACTCCGAGACAGTGGAGCATACTCCTGAGGCACTCCGCTTGGAAAATCTCAGTCCGCTCGGAGCTCGTAGTTGTGGATTCACCAAAGAATATGAGATCGGGGATGAGGAGATCGAAATGCTTCCCCAGAGCGCAGATTTGGTCATCCCAGCCTGTCTGGCCATCGGCACCGAAACCGTGAATTATAAGGAGAACCGGCCGTTGTTGTTTCTCTCCGTGTGGGTTCTTACTCTGCAAAACCCAGCAATGAAGGTCGGTGCCATTGTTCAATTGGATCTTCCTCGGCTCGAGGCCCTGCGAGATCCAGCGAGCTCGCTTTCGCTTCTTGACGAATTCCACAATACTGAATCCAAACAGTCCTCTCATTTCGACTGCCAATCGGTAGTCTTCTAGTAATAGTCGGAAGCCGATGGTTTAACAGAAGCTAAGCGGCTGTCAGGATCAAATGACATGGAAGAATCTATTTTTGATTGGTGTGGAGATGATAATGTCGGATTTTCACATTTATTTTATTGGGAATAGAATAGATTATTTTAAGCCCATTTTAAAAAATAATGAGTCTAAAGATTTTTACAGTGATGTGTAAGTTTAAATATTAAAAATCTAAATATTAAATAATTAAATATTATATAAAATTTAATTAATATAATTTCTTAAAAAATTTGCACTTAAAAACTAATGATATCCCTCTAAAATCATGTTAAATCTGTTTTTAAATGGATCTATAACAATGATAATAGTTTAAAAATTTATAAAACAAAAGTCAACATTATAGCAAAACCCAACTTCATAAAATTTCTTTGTAATAAAACACCTCAATATTATCTCAAAACTCCCATTAGATTCCCATTTACTTGTATAAAAAATGTTAGATTTTCCTCTCACCACATTAGAACTTGGACTAACTGCCACTATAATATCCACTCTTAAACCACTCAAAAAAGAACTTGGACTAACTGCCACTATAGTATCACCCTTGGACCACTCAAAAGGAGAGGATGAGGGTTTTGGTGTAATCGAAACGTATAGAAACGCAGGTTGAGGACCATGAATCTGCGGAATCTTTGAAAAAATAAACTTTCCCCTTCCTGTGTCAGTGGCTCCAGCTGTTGCATTTGTCTATTATGATGTACGCCGTGAAGGAAGAAAAGGCAGAAGGAGAAAACGCCAAATGAATTCTTTACCGTGCGTACCTTTCTGCATGTTCAGCGAACTTGCTTGTGGGTTTCAATATTTAGCCTAGTTATTTCATTATTCAGAATTGAATTTATGAATTTTAATAAAAAAATGTTTATTCAAACAAATTTGAGATATTTTATAAAAATAATATTTATGACACTTTAAACTCCTTCCATAAAATATACTAAATAATCATATATATATATATGACAAAGCACACTCAGCATATACTGATATGCAAAATAAAAGCTCAGCCGAGAAAAAAAGTTAATAAAAAAAAACCAGTAAAGACATTAAGAACAACCAGAGTGTAAATTACTTTTTATCTACATAAAAGTAACATATGCCTTGGTAAATGGTAAGACTCAAAGTTATTTAAAATTTTATATGATTTGTGATGAAGCCAATGGGTGATATCATGAACTGCATCAAATGTCGCTTTTTTGGATGTGCTTAGTGTCTATCTCTTTCCTAGCCTATTTCAATACAATTTTACAAGTTTTATCAGTTTGTTAAATTAGAAATTATAAATTATAAATCAATGCTAAAGAATGAAAATAAAAAAATGAAATAGAGATGGCTTTTTTTACTATTCTAAATAGCTAAATAGATTACATAAAAAATATCAAAAATAAATGACTAAAGTGAAATTCAACTAGACTGAAATAAACTAAACAGTCTATGACACCTAGTAGACAACATAATCAAATGTGATGATACTTAGCACACGGTGAGATTAATATCTCAAAATCCCCTCCTAATCTCAATTGTTACAAGTAGAGACACTTACAATGCATAACTTCTCTCTTTGAAATCCAAATACATTTTTGCGTAATAGTTTTGTGAAAATATCCGCAAGTTGAAGTAATATGCCCCCATCATTGACAAGCTCACGAATGAAATGAAAATATGTGTCAATATACTTGCTCTTTCTGTGGAAAACATGATTTTTTTATAAAGAAATTGTTGAATCTTTGTCACAGTAGATAGGAGTAAGCTCATTTTGAACATTTGATGGATCTTTCAATAATCTTTTCAACCACATGACTTGACAAGCTACTGAATTTCCTAGTACATATTTTGCCTCTGTAGAAGTTATTGAGATGAATGATTGTTTCTTGGATTCCCATGAGATCATATTGGTGGCAATGTGAAAAACATACCCCGAGGTGTTTTTGTGATCATCTAAACTCCATGCATAATCGTTGTCTATATAACTTAAAAGTGAACAATTTTCAGAATGTGTATAGAACAAACCATAGTCTATGGTCCTTGCAATATACCTTAAAATCCTTTTTACAACCTTCCAATGAGAAATTTTAGGTGATTGCATAAACTTGGAGACAAAACTAGCAACAAACATGATATCGGGTCTAGTTGCAGTGAGATATAAAAAACTACCAACTAGACTTTTATACAATGTGGGATCAATTAGTGGTGCTACATCTTCTTTGCTCAGTTTCGTGCCTTGAGCAATTGGTGTATCAACTGGTTTGCAATTGGTCATTCTAAACTTTTGGATGATGTCAAGGCATATTTTTGTTGACCAGAAAAAATGCCATTAGAAAATTATTGAATTTCAATGCCTAAGAAGTATTTCATGACCCCTAGATAAGTCATATAAAACTCTATCTACATTGTTTTTTTGAAGTCTTCTAACATCATATTGCTAGTATAAAGAAGATCATCTACGTAAAGGCATACAATGAGAGTTTTACCTTCATGAGTTTTGGTATACAAAGTTGGATCATGGTTTCTTTTGCAAAAATAACTTTTGATGAGATAGGTGTCAATGCGACTGTACCAAGCTCTTGCAACGTGTTTCAAGCCATACTAGGTTTTCTTCAATCTGTATACCTTATGCTCCTGTCTTGGAACTTCAAAGCTCGGAGGCTGCTCTACATAAACTTCTTCCTACAATATACCATTTAGGAAGGTAGATTTTACATCACGCTGATAGATTTTCCATTTGTTTTGATTTGTTGTGGATAAAATGGTGCTAACAATGTCTAAACTCGCTACTGGAGCAAAGGTTTCACCATAGTTTACACTAAACTATTGTGAGAATCCTTTGACAACCAATCTTACCTTATGTTTCTCAATTTATCATTTTTCATTCAGCTCGGCCTTATATACCCATTTTACAGCAATTCTAGTTTTTTCTCCTGGGAGATCAGCTAATTCCCAATTTTGGTTCTTCTCTATGGAAGAAATTTCTTGGTTTATTGCATCAACCCAATGTTTTTCTTTAACTGCTTCTTCAAAATGCGTTGGTTGAGTTGAAAGAAATACAAACATATTATGTTGGTCAAACTCATGCTCCTTCTCATATATTTCTCTGATGCTTCTTGTTTTTTGACTATCTTCTAAAGATGTTGAATCACTGGTGGACTCACTGCTTGAGGATGTACCATTTTCAGAATGGTATGGCTCTTCTTGAACCTAAAATATTGGTAGATGTGGTAGATAAAAAAATTGATTTGAAGCTTCATCAACATGATTAGTCCAAGATTTATTTTCAAAAAATTTAACTTCTCTGGTTAAAACAAACTTCTTGGTAGCTAGATTGTACATACTGTAGGCCTTTGACTCCTCACTATAGCCTAAGAAAATATATCTTTTACTCCTATCAACAAGCTTCCTTCTTAACCGCTCAGGAACATGTGCAAATGCTACTCATCCAAAAATTCTAAAGTCATACAATTATATTTTTACCATCCCATGCTTCTTGAGGCATTGTATCTTGGAGACTGGTTGTCGGAGATTTGTTTAGAACATATGCTACTGTCGAAACTGCTTCATTGCAATAGTCATTAGACAACTTCTTCTCACGAAGTATACATTTGGCCATGTTCATGATTGATTGATTTTTCTTTTTTCTACTATATTGTGTTGTGGAGTATATCTTGTTGTGTTCTTCATTATGATTCGTTGTTGTTGACAAAAAGCTTTGAAGTCATTGGATTTGTAGTCTCCTCCTCTGTCTAACCAGAGTAATTTTAAGGGTTTTCTAGTTTGTTTTTCTCCCTCAACTTTGAATTCTTTGAATTGAGAATGTATCTAAGTTATTTTCGAGAAAATACACCCATGTCTTCCTACTATAATCATTAAAATAAATACTACCACCAAAGGAATGTATTTGCATTGGGCCACATATATCTGTATAGACTAGCTATAAATGCTCTTTTGCTCTAGAGGAACATGTGGGAAATCTATCTCTTTTATGCGGATAGAACAAAAATTTCACAATTACAATCTTTTTTCGTTCATAATAGGGAGACCAATGACGATTGGATGTTTCTGAAGAAGACTTCAACTCTTGAATGGGATATGCCCATACCTAGAATGCCAAAGCTGAGACTCATCTATACTTGACACACTATGGGAAAAAGACTGTGAGATTTTGACTTCTAAGAGTCAAAGGAAACATCTTATTCTTGTTTTTTTCAACATTTTCTATCAATCTTCTATTGGGAAGTTTGTCTTAGATATAACATGTATTCCCTTGGAATATTACCTAATAACCATGTTCCATCAATTGACTTACACTAATGAGGTTATGCTTCAAATGTGGAGCAAAATAAACACCAGGTATGTATTTATGTTGATCACCTTTAGTAAGAATAGGGACAATACCTTTTATTTCAGCTTTAATACAAGAATGATCTCCAAGAGTAATATATGAGGTTATGGAAGCATCAAGATAAGAAATAATATTTTTGTTACATGTCATATGATTGTTGTAGCCACTATCTAGAAACCGAAGTTCCTTATTGTGAGTGTTTTCATAAATATGGCAGGAAAGAAACATTATTTCAGAGGATTCTCTTTTATTGTTGGAAAGATGTGTTGTCACTCCTCGAGACGACCCCTAGGTTGATAGGAGACTAGTGCCTAGGACATCTTAATTAGTATTTTCAAATTTTTCTTAAGGACTTGTAGCACCATTATTTTCACAAGTAATTCAAATAAGTCTTGATTCAGAACCATCATAAAGATACAATGTATGAACCACCTTATACACAGGAATACAAAAGAAATAATCCTCGGTGAGTGGTGGCCAAATCAAATTGAGAGCTTGTAGCAAATTAGTTGTTAAGATAGATGTAATGGTAGAAGATACTAGAGGATGAATCCATCATACACAACTTTAAACTTTAAGAATTCTATATATCTAGATTTAGAGAGAAACAAGAGAAAGGGAACGCTTATGGAATGCTAAGATACATGGAGCACTATTTAAAGCCTTAATTTCCATATCAATACATGCATTTTCCATCAATAACATGATCTAAATGAATCTACATCTAATGAGAAATACACCTAGAAACTACGTGACATGAAATCTGAGAATAATATTTAACATATATGAGAACACAAATTAAGATGAACATAATGCAATTCAATAAGTTAGAATCACCAGAAATATCATATTAATCTTATGAGAAATGTGCATACATCAAGATTCATAACACTTCCTTCATGAAAATAGGAAAAGGCCCTTTCCAAAAATTATGAAACTTCTTTAAGTGTTTCTTCCCTCTATTTATTAGGAGAGGGGAGCTTTCAACAACAGTTACAAAATATCTCATCCAAGCTCCAACTATCTGATCAACAAGCTGTCTCAGTGTGCAATGGCTCTGCTGCCTAAAATGATTACATCATATTTGATTCCTTCTTTAAAAAGCAACAAAGAACAAAATAAGAAAACGTGGGAAAACTAAATGATGACCATAGAAAAGTATCTCCATGCCCATTCTTATGATCTCCTCTGATCAAGCCATTCCTTTTCCCTAATTTCCTTCTTCTATTACTCGGCTGATTCACTTGTCCTTTTCATGTTAACTGCTTGAAATCCTCACTTTCTGGAGCTCTGTTAGTTTCTTATCACATTGTAGAAGTGGAGATCGACCTGGTAGTCTTTTGTTGCCTGAATGCATGGAGCTCCATGCTAAGAAATTAATTCTCAGGTGACCTACACACTGCTTCTTGAGTACCATACCTCCATTTTCTCACTAAAGGCATGCATAGGAGCACAGAGATGTCTTATATTACCTCAAGGCAGACCCAACACTCTTTCCTACAGATTTTGGTCCTTGCTGCATTGACCTAACGATTTTTTACCATCACCATTACTTTTGAGACAAACTTCTCTGTTACCTCATTCAATCTTGCAGTTGTCGACCCATCCACCTCATAAATCTCTATATGAAACTAATGAAGCCCATGATGTCATGTATTATTGCAATAGTGTTATATCAGATCTTTTTCTCATGAGGACTTTTATTCTTAAAGCCATTATGAAAATATATTTTTGATGTCCTTGGCCCCTTTTGTTTAGCCCCTTTATATTTTCCTGCATGGGATTGGGTGCAGTGACCAAAGGCTTAGCCTTAAGGTGCTATGGCATTTTTTTCATGCTTAGGTGTCATTTTTCCTTTGTTAATATCTTAGCGCCCTTGGTTTTCTAAATTCTTCTCGACCATGTGCCATCCCTAATATCGGAGCCCCCTAATCGGAAGTTTCCAATTGAAAACTTTTATAAAGTGTCGACATCTTGAACCTCCAATATGCGATCTCTGATATGACATCGTCACTCCATGTGGCACCTAATGAGTGGTGACATGTGTCACCCATATTTTCCCCCTTATGCCCCTCAAGATGCCAAAACTTCCTGCCAGGTGTCCTTCTATACCACCACTTCATGTTGATGTTAGATGCCACAATAAAACTATTAGAACCAATCATATGCTGCCATGTGTCTTGCTAGAGGAGAGAGAAAAGGGCCCTTGCACCTTTGGTTTTGCGATGAAATCCTTTGTTAATCCTTATTGGCGCTCCCCGATGGTTTTTAACACTATCAGAAATTTTAACAATATCACAACTTTTTAAAGGTTTGCACTTTCATAAGTTCTGATCCTTTGATAACCAATGATTTGATCTCCTTCGAGCTCTGATGTTGCCTGCTCCGATATATTAGACCTTCAACATTTTGACCACCGATAATGCGATGCACCGATGTTTGATCGACGATATGCCTAGTGCTCTGATGTTGTGTTGGACACCTAATCCTCATGGGTTGGTGTATAATGTGAACAACCATGAGAGTCCAAGAGACCTTGGGATGTGGAACCCAATGGTCACACAAATGTACTATAAATGTATATCATTGTCAAATAATAAAAACAATCTTATGCTTATCTTTCCTATTTTTTCTCTGTCATGTATGTGTTTAACATCGTATCAGAGCGGGTGATCTCCTTCCCTACTCAAGTATGAGCCACTTGTTTATGTGAGCTTGTTTTTTTTGGCCTTTCTATACATGTCAGTCCTATACCTTTGTTCTACACTACCATCTCTATCAAGTCTCTGTTGTTGAATGAGTTGGTCAAGAGTTGAACGTTATACCATACCTTGAATTCCGTCAACTGCCATAATACACTTTGAACACTGCTCTAGACGATAGGGTCCGAGTGTTAGAATGGTATTACCACTTACCATGCTGCGTGCATATACCAAGCTGTCCATACCTCTAGTCCCACTCTCTTTTCTAACAAGTGTTGTTTTAACTGTGATTTTAATATATATATATATATATATATATATATATATATATATATATTATTATATATTATATATATATAGATATTATATATACCGCCATGCTCATACTCAGTGTAAATTTTGGGAAAGCCATCCAGAAATGAATGGTCGTGAACGTTACTTTCGGTGACTCTATCCTCTCATCTCCCACACTTTTAGCCTGGGTGCTTAGCGCTACCATCCACACCTAATTAAAGGTTGTCAAAATTGCGTCTTTACCTATTTGCAAGTGTTTTTGTGCCAATCTTCTCATATCGAATCTTTCTGCTCAACAACAACTCTGGTGTATTTATTTCTAGTGCTTCCATGCTGTTTCACACCAAGGACCCTTTCCAACTTTGCAATGATCTGTTGAAAGGCGCCCTGAGTGGGATCTGGAATGTTGAGATAAGTGTTAGAGCTGGCCGGAATGGTAGGAATAAAATGGTATTGGATGCCAGAGCAGAGACAGACATCGGCATCGATTTCCCATTTAAATAACTTGCCCTTGGGATGATGATTGCACCTGCAACATGCGTATAGAGTATGGCCACAATGTCTTCTTCTTTGGGCCTGGAATCAAGCACCTTTCCACGAAAACGTGTATTCTTTGTATTGACCACTTTTGTTAATGCCTTAACTCTATCTTCCATTTCCACCTTTGTCATAGGTGCTTCTCGTCGATTCATAGAATCATACATAAGAAGATTCTTAGCTGTATATTTCCAGTTCACCAATGTTCTCTCAAGCTGCCTTGAGGTACCAAACCCATCAGTTATCCTATCACTTTCTTCAGCAATGCTCTGCTCTGGTTGTGATTCGGTAACATGCAAGTAGCGGTACTTCTTCCTCGTCTTCTTGTTCATTTTTTCAATAATCTTTGAAAAACTCTCATTATCCTCACCAGTGTGGTGCTTCAAAAAAGCATCGAGAGACATGGAGGTGTCGTCGGGCAACTCGTTGTCTAAATCATCAACTGGGTCTAGGCTCAAATGATGTTGACTAGGAGACCTCATCAATCTCATTGACAATGGTGTCGAAGAAGGGGCAACAAGAGATGCAGGAGTTCCAAAGGGATCCACAACCGACGATGCTGGCATGACAAGGGCTCGATCCTCGCTGACCCTTCCTCTCCTCCTTTCAATAATCTTTAATTAAGCATCACGGATCTGTAATGGATCACCACTGCATATGGCTTCAAGCCAATCCAGGTGATTGTGAAGCTTAGGAAAATCAGGGGGAAAATCCCTTTCAATGATTTTTTCAAGAGCTACAATGTATGTGTCTTCATCTAATATAGTTTAGGATTTTTCCTTTTCTTGGGAGCTGGAGGCCCCATGAGCAAAGTCTTTTTTCCATCATCAAAGGATTTATTAAGACTTAAGAGTGTAGGTGCAGGCGAGCGTGAGGGTGAGGGAGGCACTCTTTGACAATTTATTTGCAAAAACAAGCTTGAAGGCATCTTTTGAGCAGGATATATAATTCTATTTTTTTCTGTTCTTTTAATACAAATTTAAAGAGCGGCAATTTTGAGAGGATAAGACAGTGATCGAATTGTTTGTGTTTGCATCGGTTTTAGTTTTAACAGTGTGACTTGAGGATTTGGTCTTTTTATAAAAACATCACCTCATCGCTACATATTTTGGCAGTCTAGAGACTTATATCAAAGCCATTCTATTAATGATTCCTATGTGTCGGAATATCCTAACACCATTGAGAATTAAAAAAAAAAAAAAAACCTCATTTCATAAGTTTGAGCGGTTAAGAAAATGGCCAGAATTATTGAGTTATTAGAATTTATAAATACTTTAATCCACTCCAATGTTCATGATACAATTGAAATTGGCAAAATCACTCTCATAAATGTTCAAATATGCCTACAAGATGCACATGAAAATATTGAACTTTTGCAGCTAGAATCTCATTTCCAGCGAGATGAATTAAAATAGCTCAGTTGTCATTGTGAACCTATTTTTGTTCAGAAGATTGAAATAGACTCCCATAAGCAGCAAGACAATAATGTTATAGTTGATTCAGATCCAATGACTAATAAAGTAACATAGTTACATGACAATGCAAAAATTCAGCCAATACTTCCCAAGCCAATCATCAGACCTCGGGAAGAGCTTGTCCATAACAAGCACAAAACTGGTCTTGGATATGACAAGGACATGTCCTTTCATATCCCAGATTACTCAAAGCCCATTCAATTTCAGAGTGCTAGATTCCTTCATGACAGTTCAACTTTAGATGTTCCAGATTTTGCTCCTCTTCCACAACAACAACAATAGATTGTGAAATGCCAACACTGTGACTGAGCTGGTCATCTGAAAGATCACTATTTTGATCTTCATCCATGTAAGCATTGTCATAAAACTAGTCATTCTTCAAACAGATGCTTCAAAAACAAACCTCCTGTAAGAACAAAGATTCATCTTGGATGGATCGCTTCTTGGCAACGGGCACCAATAGCCAAGAAGATATTTCAGTCATATGTCTGAACTCGTTCTAGAGTATTGAACAGTCTTGCAGTTGATTTTTCCTCGTCATCTCACCTTGTATCTGACAGGGGAGGGGAATGATGCTCATGTACAAGCTTCAAAGCCACATCAAGCGAGCCTGAGCCACAACCTACCATACCAGATTCAGAATTGTAGCCAGAGACAAAGATGCCCCTAAGCATGCCTTCAGTCAGTGATACCTCTTCAAAGAATTAGGGACACTTCCTCTTGTAGAAGACTTCAACTCTTGCCAATTTCGAAAGAGTTCTAGGAATTGCATTAAGCATTCTAGAGTTTTTGGTCATCCTTAAACCATCACAGGTTGAGACCTCCGTTTTCAGGTTGAGGTTCTCCCTTTTATGTGGGGTGAGACATCCCTTTCATGGTTGAAGGTTTCCCTCTTCAAAACATCAAGAGCACTTCCTCAATAGAAGACCTGAGCTTCATGCCAAACTTGGAAGAGTTTTGGGAACTGCACTAAGCATTCCAGTGTTGGTGGCCATCCTTAAACCACTGCCCTTTATACCAACATTTCAGAGAGCACATTCAGCCTAGTGTTGCCATGTTTTTTTGCACATTTTGTATTACAACTCTCTTCTTGGACTCATACATAAACCTTTGGATTAAGGGGGGGAATGTTGGACACCTAATCCTCTATGGGTTGGTGTAGAATGTGAACAACCATGAGAGTTTAAGGGACCTTAGGATGTGGAACCCAACAGTCACACAAATGTGCTAGAAATGTATATCATTGTTAAATAATAAAAACAATCTCATGCTTATCTTTCCTATTTTGTCTCTACCATGTGTGTGTTTAACATGTTGCAATGCACTGGTATGCCCAACCTCTGATATGTGATCACCGATATCTCTGATGCTCTGATGTTGCAATCATAGATACTTTTGGACCTCCGATATGCAATCTCCAATATTCTATCCACCTTCCTAAGGCTTCAATCCTTGAAAATTTAGCAGACCATATCTTTTGATCCAAAAGTCCACTTTTAGACTTGCACATATAGTTAGAAATCTTATTTAGAGAACTTTCTAATGCAATGGGTCTAATGTAGGTGTTGACTGCTTTTGTGGCTTGTAGGATGACTGCAATCTTCTTTGCTCTTTTGCATTCTTTTGAGATCACTTGGCATCATTCGAACAATTTTGTCGTAAGTGATAACATTAGCTCCAATTGGTGACATTTCCTTGCTAGCAAGGTGTTAAGAACCTATAGACTAGTGGCCTTCTATCCATTGGGCCTAGATTCATTTTATTCAAGTATATAAAAACAAAAACAAAAACATAAGGAACAGAAAGCATTACTAATATTTTATCATGGCTCACCGGTATGTATAATGGGTGAGAAATGGACCTCTTAGTATTGGAAGTAAATCTTGAGGAATTTCCCATTTATAGGCAGCTCAAGCATTTCACCCTCCAAGTTTTCCAGCAAGAAGGTATTGTTTCCCTTTGCCTTAGTAATCTTGAAGGGTCCCAACCATAGGGGATCAAATTTTCCATGTTTCCCTTTGCCTTCTCTTCTTGCATCCCACCTAAAAGATAGATCTCCTAGCTGGAGAGGTTTTTCCTTAGCCTTCTTGTGAAACAATGATTTCATTTCTACTGGTGGTTGATTAAATTATGGTTTACCTACTTTCTGTTAAAGGATAAATTCCCCTAGGGTCTTGGGTTGATACGCTAGTAGATCAAAGGTTATCTATACAGAGAAACACACATTCCATACAGCCATAATGCTAATATAAGCAAACTCTATGATAAGGGGTGTACCTAGGGTCCTTCGTTTGAGAAGATCCTAACAGGGTCCAAACCCTCTTGGAGTTCCTTTTGCTCCTTCAACTTCCAAAACAATCAATTCAAGAAAGTACAACAGTATATGGACTAAACATCATAAAGAAATCATCTTCATAGTATATTGAAAGATGGTTAGTTATGCAATTAAACAACTATTCATAGGTGAATCATAACATTGATATCATAAACATGAAGAAGATTTATATCAGGAAAAAAGACAAGTGTTTCTTTTATTATAGACAAATAAAGTACAGAAAGGAATAATTTCACCTAATTTGTCCTTTTGCAGGCTCCAAGAGGAACCGTCCTCCGGATTCGTCCAGTCTCAAGCCTTTAACAAACTCCTTCCATGGCTTACTCCATGATATCTCAAGTAGTAGATAGACATCATCACACAAGGGAACAAGAATTTCTTGTAAATGGGGGAAGTGCAGGAGGCACTAGGATCTTCAGACCTGGTCAGGGAAATCTCAGCATAGTAATCTTTCTCCCTCTTCTCTCCTCCCTTAGGCCTTCCCATTGAAGCCTTTTTATACTTCTCCCAAAGTAGTTTTTTAGTTGGGAATTCGTTGGGAACAGTTGGGCCACGGGCACTAATAGGTAATCAATAGGTAAAACCCGTGATCTCCACCCGAAATTAAGGAGATTTTTTTTTTTTGAAGTGTTTTAATACATATACGTGGGTTGGGTATACACATACCCACGTACACACGTGTTTAGCTCAGGGCAATCTCGCGTATAGGGAATGAAACACTGTTTTGTAAATTTTGGACCAGGTCTGGAAGGAGGGGTTGCCCTAGGCCATAACTGCAGCATCACAAACCTCAAAAGTGAGATTTGGAGCTATAACAGATGCCCCCTAATATATGAGGTTAGAAGGGGTACATGATGGATGAAATGCATTAAGCAAGTTCATGGAAAGGAAATCTGTCAAAAACTAATAAGGACTTCACCAGCGTTCAGCTTGCTAAGCCACAAAAGGAGATCAGAAAGAAACATTGTCCGAGGCGGGCATACCCATGCTAAGAAGAAGTACAACATGTCTACATATCAAGTACAAGAAGATCCACTAAGTATACAAGTATAAAAGACTGGAAAATACATAATGGATCATCTAATCATGATCGAACAAGTACATGTTTGAATATCACATATAAGAATGTCAATGATGCTGAAGGTTGAAGCGGATCACTGATATCAAAGACTGATCCCAAAAAGTACCAAATGAACATGTTGGAGTAAGATGGTACTACACTGCAAACTCAGGTGCTAGCATATAAAATTTTGCCATGAATGACTGCAACATATAAGGTGAAGTGGTATCAACTAGCAGCAACAGGAGCAACTGTGAAGTGAACCAATGAATCCTGATACAACCTGAAGTCTTCACCGACCACCGTGGTACATTTCTACAACATGGGAATAAATGATCTGAAGTCGACCATGTGAGAAATCGTTTGATTACCGGTCATTGATGTATACCGTTAACAAACGCAAGACTACTCACCAATAATGATAATGAGCGTCAAGGTACCTAGTACAATCTAACAAGTGTGAATAGGTGAGCTGAAGTCGAACACCTATAAGAATCTATCAATCAGGAGACAATGATGGTTTCCCACTATCGATAGCAAAGGATCTACCACTAATGACTGCAAACCCCAAGGTACTGCCAAATGGACTCTAGATCTTTGCCCCAAAGCAATGAGTCGAAGTCGATAGGGAAAGATCTGCTAAAAGGAAGGCATCCTTCATCAATCTAGCATGAGTGTAACCCATAGGCCAATAATGTGGAAGGAATCGGATGAAAAAGATGTAGTAACCCAACTGAAGTATGTTTCTGGCGTACACAAGATGTGGCTATCGCACGACATAAACCCTATGAACCAACCAATAATGAAAGATGACACAGAGGCAAGGTATCCACCAATCCCAATGTGTGATAATGTAAGCTGATGTCGAGCACCAGGGAAACCACTCAGTCAAAGACCCATGACACTGATCGATGCTGAGCACAAGGTGACCTATCAATAATGTAAATAGGGCCAGGGTGCAGCTCTAGGCCTGTCCTCAGAGCAATATGTCGTCGTCGATAAGGACAAGACCCGCCAGCAAGAAGTCAATGGAGACCTTCTCAAACTGGAACAAGTAAAGGACCAATATAGCTGATGTGATGATAGACATGATACTAACAACCAGGGATGGCCGACTGAAAAATGAGTCAAGAGACACTGCAGAGAGGACAACTCAGGCTAACTTCCCTTGAACAAAAGCATGACTCAATGTGACTATGTGGCAGCATATGATGACTCTATATAAGTTCGTCATGCAGGAGGCATGAATGAACCCTCCATATGATTAGAAGAGATAACCAATCGGGGGAGAACTAACTCAATAAACAGGTTAAGGCGTACGTATGTCAAACTAAATCCCGCCCAAATGGAGGAGATGTTATTTTGAGTGCTTTGTTCAAGGGTGACATGACTGACTCTAGCTGCCAACAATAAATGGAAACATTGTCCCGTTCCCGCTCTTTTTTGGAATATATAGTTTTTTTGGTCATTTTATTTTAAGCTAGAAAAATAATAAAAGAATGCTATAGTACATTGGAAAGAACGAGTGTTAGTGAAGCAAATGATCTAGTTCTTGGGATTGGAAATTTCCTATGCTTAATGCAGGGAGGCGAAAACTGGTCAAAGACACTCAAAGGTGTGTTCCTTCCACGGGTCAAGGTGTGTCAAGTTGCAAAAGTTAAAGGTATGCATGTTTGATTTTGCAGTCATCATGGTCAAAATTTGGCTTAAACACGAGTCCAAGTGAAGCCGGCTCAAGGCCAAAAGGTGCAAATGATCAAAATGCAATGTAGTAGTACAACCCAACAGAAAGGAGCCTCTAGGGTATAAGTCCAGAACGAAGCGAAGAAGTAAAGAGGAATGAGTCTTCATCGCATAATTCATGGCGGGACTATAGAGGACTCCTGAGCCTACTCAGATCGGAGCAACATGGGCAACAAATGTCAGTGAGGTGCTAACTACGATGCCCATGAAAAGGATGGCTCTACCATCATGTCATGATTTAAAAAATCGGCGAGTGAAGGTGGTTTACAAACCATAACACGATGGGGTTGACCCTATGGCAAGTGTATCGACAAATGGAGGCTAGTATGCATAATGTAATGGAAAAATGGCTTCCCTAACCTATATGCCAGTGAGAAAATGATACCTACCATGACGGGTTAGCAGTCATGGAACAATCTCGAAACTGTCGAAAAAATGTCCAAAATGTCCTGAAAGTCAAACCATTCTCGAAATTCCAAGCTCCCAAGTTAAAAGTTACATGAGACCAAACAAAATTAAGTTTTGAAAAAATTTTGCATTTTCAAAGCCTATAAAAGAGTTTTTGGACTCACCATTTTCACCATTTGAGTTTGAGAGCAGAGAAGCGGAGCAAAAGGAGCAAAATTTTCATACACCAAATTCAACCATTTAGATTCTTCCAAAATCCCCAGGTAACTCTTATACTTGTCTTGCAATCAATTGTGACTAGTTTTAGAATTTTTAATTTATGTTTTACCGTTGAATTTTTTGTCAAAAATTTCACTGCGGCGTATACGTGGGTTGGATATATGAAACCCGCGTACACGTGGGCCCTACATGTGACTGTGTGTAAATGGACCCGTGTATACGCTGCGAACATTTCAAACGAAAAAAATAATGGTCTAAATTCATTTTCTCTTCAGGATGCCAGTCACTTGGTGAGAAAGAGAGCATACCGCAGTGGCTGATGAGGTCATGAACGATCCTAATGCTTTGGATGCCTTATGGGGTGTGGTTTGCTAAAATTCTTCAAAATGCCAAATATGAAAGCAAACACACATCTGCTTGAGATGCTTATTGACTACTGGAGTATCGAGGATGATGCATTTATGATTGACCAGATGCCACTTAGGATAGAAGTGGAAGATATTTATTTCATCACAGGCCTTTCCTGAAGGGGAGAGGTAGTACATTCCTGGGGCAGGACACGAAGCAGTCTCTCGATCGAGGACTACGTACATATATATTTCCCGAGACATCCAAAAAAGGTTAGAAGTCAAATTTCAATCACACATGTGGAGATTCTATTGCTAAGGATAATCTTGTTCAATATAGCTAGAGTGAACAAATCAGCTTCTCTGCACCAGGCATCATGGCTAGCCATGAGCGTGGCGGTTGACTATCTCACCACCGTATTTGATTGGTGCACTCCTCTTCTGGCCAACCTGAAAAGCCAGATCACTTCCATCAAGAGAAGGTAGACCAAAAACTTCAGATATGGGACTATTTTGTGTTCTTTCTTTTTTGAGAGGGTCCCTACACTTCGTCCTAGAGTACCGGTTTCAATCAGCACCCCACGAGATCCACGAATGGGTAGGTGGGTTGATCTAATGAAACATCTAGGAGGCGGGGATGTCCCACAAACTGCATTTGACGATGACTTCTTATCCTGGTGGGATCAGCAGATCATTGCCATAGATGACTACCCTTATGCTAGGTTGGATTTCCAAGGAGATCCCGATCTATCATTGCCACCGACCGTAGCATGGGGCGACATTTGTAAGTGTTTTTTTATTTTATGATTTTTTTTGTGATTTTTCAAATATAATAATGAATTTTTAAAAATGATTTTGATAGGATTCAAATGACTAATATGATGATCATGTTCCAGATATTGGGCTGGTACGACCAGATGAGTTCCCACGGTACAGATGTCGCGGCCGAGGTGCCGAAGAGGCAGCTGCAGACATAGATCAAGTTCTATAGACAGTCCGGCGGCACTTGGTGATACTAACTCACAGAGTACCGATGGCGGCCATAGAGGACCTTCCTGTAGAGCTGTAGCATCATGTGGTTGCCATGCCACGAGACTGGGTTCGTACTTTTAGGCGTGTGGCCAATGTAGTAGTTGCCTACTTAGCTGCTCATCCTGAGTTGGGGAATTAGATATAGTGGACATGATTATGGGCATTTGAGTCCTGATTTTGTATATTTTTTGAATAGACCTATGTATACTCAAGATGTTTTATGATATATATATACAGTTAGACTTTTTGATGCTTGATTTTATTTTGATGAATGATTGATGTGCTAGTCTAGTGCTTAATTAGCGATAGAATCAACTAACTAATTACGAGATCTTGGAATGTGAAAATAATTAATAAAAGTAAATGATATTTACAACAACCTCACCCTTAAATACTGGCGATATAAACATGGATCCCTTACCCTATAAATGTTATTCAATTGTGACACTATCAATTGTGAATCAAGATAAACTACTAATGAGTCGATTTCATGGGAAATTGCCTTGGATAGTAAATTAATGACGGAAGTATACTCAGCAATATTATTTGAAGAGGGACCAATGCATACTCCCCTTGATACCATCAACTGACCAGTTGGATAGTAGAGTACCCAAGCTACGGAAGCGAGGTTCCAAGTGTGCCGACTAGCACCATCGGCAAATCCAAAATAGACCAAGTCATCCATCAACACCTGCGACAGTAGACCAAAAAGTGCTGATATCAAAAACTCTCGACGAGATATGTACAAATATACACAATGTACAAAGAATCCATTGCCTAGTTGCTACTTAAGCAAAGTAATTCTTGAGGTAGATCCTGTTTCGGGGCTCAGCCAACTTTTTTCCTTCAAAATCGATTAACTCATATGACCGTTTTTCTAAAACTTGTTTAATTATGAAGGGACCGTACCACATAGGCTTGAACTTGCCTGCCCCTAAGGCGTCCTTATCTTGGTCATAGACCAATACAAGGATGCCTTCAGTAAAGACTCGAGGATGGACAGCTTTATCATACTGAGTTTTAACCCTTTTCTTGTGAGCCTCATTAACTATGGCAGCATCTCAACGCTGCTCATTGGGATGTTCCAAGTGAAGGAGGCGCTCTTCGAGACTAGAAGTCTCTAGAAGGAGCTCAACGGCTAACTTAAGAGATGGAATTTCACACTCAATAGGAAAGATATATTCCATCCCATAAACTAACTGCAAAGGTGTAAAACCTGTAGCAGTCTTTACGGAGGTTCGGTATGCCCAAAGAGCTGGATACAACATAAGATGCCAATTGGACCGATTTTTGTCGATTGTCCTTTGCAGGATCATCTTAAGAGTTTTGTTCACTGCCTCGACCTATCCATTGGCCTGAGGATAATAAGGAGACGAATGTTGCTACTGGAAACCTAATTTGAGAACCAATTCGGACATTAGTTGATTCTGGAAATGACTGCCATGGTCAGTTACAATCTCTCTCGGGATACCGAACCTTGAGATAATCTGATTAAAAGGGAACAATGCCGCTATTTCACTATCATTTTTATAAGTAGCATGGCCTTAGCCCACTTCGTGAAGTAGTCTACGGCCACGATAATATACTTGTGATGCGCTGTTGAAGGTGGATTACAAGTTGTAAAATCAATACCCCACTTAGTAAAGGACTGACAATGACAATGGGAAAAAGGGGAGCTGGATGTGCGTGCATATTCCGAGTATAAATTTGGCATGGGTGATAGTGTTTGACCGCTTCAACACAATCTTTGAAGAGCAAAGGCCAAAAATAGCCGGCACGCAAGATACGCTGAGCTATAGTAAGCCCTGATAGATGACCACCACAAGCTCCACTATGGCAGTCATTGAGCACTGACTCTGCTTCCTCTAAGGTTAAACAACGCTGAAGGATTGAATCAACCCCTTGACGATATAACATATCACCAATGATAACATAATTTTTAGCTAGGTGACGTAATTTTCGACGTTCATCCTTAGAGAAAGTAGAGGGAAACTCTGAAGTCTGGAGATAGACAATGATATCTCCATACCAAGGGTTGAGTGAAGAGATGAGGAATAAATGTTCATCGGGAAAACTTTCCTCATAAATAGTATCCTCTCCACAAGGCAGCTCGAAAATTAGCTCGACAAAAACCATAGATTTCTTAGACTTGGTGGACAAGAACTCGAGATCAAATTCTTGAAGAATGACTATCCATCGATTATATTTTCCCCCAATCACTCGCCTACTGAGGACAAACTGAAATGGATTGATCGTTGCTAAGACAAAAGTTTTGTGTAGCAAAATATAATGGTGGAGCCGCTAGACAGCATGTACAGCTACCAAGGCCAACTTCTCAATCGGAGAATAGCAAAGTTCAGGACCTATCAAGCCTTGGCTCAAATAATAAATCACATGCTCTATGAGAGCATTGTCTTACTAAATGAGAACCATACTAATGGTTTATTCTGCTACAGCGAGATATAAAACGAAGTCCCTACCATAATCCGGTGGACTCAAAAGCGGGGCAGAGACTAATGCCTTTTTCAAAGCATCGAATGACCGCTGTGCAAATTTGTCCCACACAAATGGAACTCCTTTCCGTAGCAAACTCATGAACCCTTTAGTAATCTCGGCATAATTCGCTACAAACCGTCTTAGGAAATTAGCCTTCCCTTGAAGACTTTGAAGTTGCCAAATTGAGTACGGGGGAGGCAACTAAATTATTGCCTCTACCTTGAAGGGATCAACCCTAATCCCTTCATTTGACACAATGAACCCTAATAACTAACCTGACGTAACATCGAAAATCACTTGTTGGGATTCAACTGGATTTTATGAAAATTACATCGCTCAAAAACCAATAGAAGATGACTAAGATGATCAGTTCTCTTCCGAGAACGAGCAGTGAGATCGTCCAAGTATGCTTCAATGATATGTTTAATGTCGTGGAAAGCATATGACATGGCCCGTTGGAAAGTCGCTACAACATTTTTAAGACCAAAAGGCATCTTTCTACATGCAAAGGTACGCCAAGGACATATAAAAGTTGTCTTATGTTGACCTTCAAGACGGATAGAGATTTTATTATAACCGGAAAAACCATCCATGAAGGAAAAAATCTCATTACCCACACACTCATCAATAATCTGATCAATGAATGGCATGGGGTAATTATCTTTTGGACAAGCCTTGTTTAGGTCCCTAAAGTTCATGCATACTCAGATTATTCCTTGCTTTTTATCCACAGGGACTGGATTAGAAACCCAATTGGTAAGAGGAACAGGGTATATAAAACCCGCCTTGAGCAGCTTCTCTACTTCAGCTTTAATGGCTACTGCTTTCCTAGGATTAACTGGCCGAAGCCTTTGACGGACTGGCTTGGCGTTTTCATACGTCTTGATCTCATGTTGAACTATAGAAGGATCAATGCCAGGCATTTCTTCATAAGACCAAGTGAATACATCTCGAAATTCTTTGAAAAGGTCGGTGTAAATTTAAATTTCTTTAGGGGAGCATTCGAGTTCGATGAAGAGATTCTCGATCACGCTAGGGTCCTTAGAGATGTTTATGGATATTGTTTTTGAAATCACCGACATATTACCTTTGGCACGAAAGTGTGTTGGAGCCAAAGGATTTGATACCGTACAAACATCACTAGTGAAGAGCTCGTAGAACCTAGATTCTACTTCCTACAATGGAGGAAGAAAATATGAACGATGGTGTAAGTCTTCCCAAGGCTGATCTACACCCATCATTACTTCTAGGATTGCTTCTTCAGAAGGTAAAACCATATCTAAGCAGTCCAAGGCAGAGGTAGAATCAAGGGTCCAGGTAGGGGCCACATCACCATCTAACTCCTCTTCGGAAAAAGGAGTATAGTGGTCATCTACAGAGTTAACGATAGATTGATATGTAAGCTCAGCCGCAGACATAGGGAATGTAATTCCATTGACTTATCCTTCAACTAATGTGGTCGTAGGTGAAGGCAAGGTCCAAGGGTATGAAAAATAATGAGTTCGAAAGAACTCTTCTTGAGGAGACTCCTTAGATGATGAAATGACATTGATTTGAGTGATAGGAAAGGGAAAATCAAAAGTACCCATCAATGAAGAATACATCCCAACTCCTAGATTCTCAGTAGGCAGACGAGGGTTGTCCACTAAAGGAATAGTAGAGTCAGAGGTTTCCTGAGGATTGACTGGACAATAGTCCAATTGATCAACCTTAAAAATTTTCCCTTCATGAGGAAAGCAGATGACACAAAATAGAGTCGAAACAACGGTGTCCATTTCGTAAACCCAGTTCCTTCCTAAGAGGAGATTGTAGTCTAGGTTAGCGTCAATGGCTCCTACTTCAATATTGACAACCTTCCCCCAAACACATATGGCAAAGGCTGGGATAATCCCATGTGGCCTATGAGAATGCCCATCAAATGCAGTCAGGAGGGTAGGTGAAGGAACAGGCGAAGGCGATCTAATGGCCTTCCAACAAGACATCGACATGATGCACGTGGAAGCTCCTTCATATATAATAGTACGAAAAATGTTAATGTTCCGGTATGTAGACTTTATTTGAAAAGCCATATGATGAGGGAGTCGCTTTTTGACATTTAACATGTTGAAAGTGAGCATTAAAGAGTTAATTGGATCAACTACCCCAATTGTCGAGAGTAAAGCACTTCATTGAGTTGGACACGACTGGAGAACCTCTAAAGCAGACATGGCACATGGACTCTGATATAGATCCTCAACAATGGAGTAGTTCTGGGCGGCCCTAGCATTAAGATTAATAGTCGCGCATTTAGCGGAACCTTTTGGTATCCGTGGTATAGTCTTAACAGGGGGTCGCTCAATATGAAGGTCAGTATTTCTGGGAGCATTTTTGTCCTTGGAAGTTTCGACTTCACCATAATCATGTGACCAAGTGGCCACATGGACATTAGAACCCATCATGAAAACATTTGATGATTTCTCCCCTTCCTGGCTGCCTCCTACAGAGGTACTCGGATTTGAACTCGCGCCAGCAAGCAATTACTACCCTTGGGGAAAGTGTTGGTTAATACAGCTTGAGAACTAGAAGTCCCTTGCTGCCCTATCAAGTGATGAGCATCCTGAATCTTTGGGCAAAGGTGAGTTAAATGGGCTCCACTGCACAACTTGCATGGAAACTTAACTTTCTTTCTAGACTCATTTATACCACTGCCAACATTATTGCCAGATTTATTTGTGTCAGCCTTCCCATCCTAACTCTTTTTCTTACCTCGTCCTTTCTTTTTCCCATTGGAATTTTGATTTCCTTTGGGGCTATCAGATTGGAAAGCATTAATCGAAGAGGGTTGGGAAGACGAAGGGTTAGACAATGTGATTTGGTTGTTAGGAGCAGTTTGCAAAGACAACTGCTGCAATTGGCTCAACAAGTTCACCGCATTTGTGTCTACCAATCCAATGATACCAACCACACGGGGACCTAGCTTCAACTTGGCTGTATCAACCTTAGACCCAGGAGCATTTGGAATTTTTTTTTTTGTAGGATCCCAGACTGAGAGTAAATCAATTCTAATTGTTGGGCCCTAAAAATAGCTTGCTCCTCGGAATAGACTCCGGACATGGAGACATCCTTAAAGATTTCAAGTTGTAAAGATTTCAAAAACCATTTGAGATGGTACTCCGGAGGATTTCGGCTTTAATGAGCCTCTTTCTCCGTATCCATTCCTGAATATGGTCAGAAATGTGAGTTGCCATGTCCTGATGAAACGTGGCCAGAAGTTCAGATCCGGCATCATAACGGATAGGAAACTGGAAATTATTTAAGAAAATAGTAGCTAAGTCAGCGAAAGATGTAAAGCTACCCCCTGGAAACTCTATATGCCACTTGACCGCATTACCAGTCAAGGTGCGTTGAAAATGTATCAACCTAATCGAGTCATCAATAAGGGAGTTTGATGAGCACCACAAATGGAATGTGGTTACGTGGTCGCTTGGGTCTTCACCGCCCTTTGCTTCGAATTTTGGGTTGTCCAAAGGGAGTTTGGTTGGGACGAGAGGCTAGGCTGGATTGTATTTGATTGGATCATTTGTTAATTTCGTGAGATCTGGTAAGTTCAAAGTTGCTAGAAAAGGAAGCCTAGGAGGACCCTGGGGATTCCACCCAGACTCGGCGGAGTTCCCAAAGTTCTGAAAAGATTGGCCTGGATTTTGAAAAGCACCAGGATGCTCAAAGTATCCAGCAGAACCAGCTGAACCAAAAGGCAAGCCTTGTGATCTAGAGAAACTCGGAGTTTGACCAACTTCGGCTGTAAAACCTCCATAACCGGCGAAGCTTCCTCCTAAAGGATTATAAGGAGTCGATAACCCCTGATAAGAATTCCAAGCAGAAGCTAAGGGAGGAATACTTCGAAACGAACTAACCGTGGAGTACAACCCATTCCCTTGTTGGCCGAAAAATGGATTCCCAGTTCCCATGCCACTAACCGCAAGGTTAGTCCAACCTTGGAAAGGATTGCTACTTTTTCCTGTAGAAGAAAAAGGCATAGATCCTACTGTCGGGTTGGAATGTGGTATATGACCACTTCCGAAAGGAAAACCCTAGAATGAAGTCGATCCACCCATCATGGATGTGGAGGCACTAAATGGAACTGATGAAATACCCTATGAATGGGTGCCAAATGGAAAAAATATAGAACTAAAAGCATTGGTTTGGCAATTTCCACTCGTAGAAGGAATGGAGGTAGACCCAACTAAGGATGTGCTAGCAAAATATCCAAATAAAGAAGCAAAGGGGATGGAAATAGTTCCTTCCCCTTGTACTGATGTTGGAGTCTACATAGTTGTAGCACTTGCAGTAGAAGCCATGCTTCCAGTAGTGGTCATCGATGATAAGTGCGTAATGTGACCTAGACTTGACGGTCTATGCGTCGGAGTCCCAATATTGTGTAACACTTCTAGATAACTAGAAGGTAGGGGAGAATTCAGAGCCGCTAATGACTCTGGGAGTTCTTCTACCTCTATGTTATCTTCCGTCTGAAAGAGAACTCGAGAAAGAACTGGAGTGTTCCTCTCTTGTTCTGTGGAAGTACCAGGCCTATTCTAAACACTAATGCCCCCGAGAGGAAGATCAATCCCTAATGCGTCAGCTGCCACGGGATGAAACCCACCGGAAGCATTACCTCTGCACCTTCTAGGAGAAGGCTCTAAACTTGGTGGTGAAAGACCACGAAGTCTTCGAGACCATCTAGGTGATCGGTCAGCCACTTTGAATTTTTTATTAAGATCTAACTAAAGACTCAAAAAATTGAAAGCTAGGCCAACTGGGAGCACAGAGCACACACTAAAAAGTCCCTAAAAGATATCATCCAGTCAAACAACTTTCGAGTATTTTCACTCCGGGTGATGAGGACCAGACACCAAAATACAAGAAAGTGAAGTAAGGGGCCTTTTGAAGATAATCTAGGAAAATGATGGCCCAGTCCTATTAGTGAAGGTAACAGAGGAAGTTACACTAACCTCCTAACAACAACCTACGCCAGTGCAAGCCCCCAAGCTTCGCAAGGGTCCCCTCCACTAGTATCGTTGAGAGTGATACAACGTCGACCTCAGGTGCCATGAGATTCCCCTTCGGAACCACCTGTGTAGATCCCTAGGAGTAGCAATTAAGGTTACAAACTCATGTCAGAAGCCAGGCAGAACAGTCTTGAGGTAAGATCCGACAAGTAGGAGAGGGGGTATCTCTCTTCCCTGTCTTTAAAAACCCTCGTGCTTAACTCCTGGATCTGGAGCTTTCCTGGTCTCCCTAATGCTATTGGATTTTCACTCACTATTCAGACTCCTATGTTTGATAGTTTAAATGGCCTTTGAGAGTTATCTCTCCACTCACCTAATCCAAGGCCCTAAAATATCCTAAAACTTGTTGGTGTGTCTAACTTGACAATTATAAAAAGTTCCAATATATTTTAATTATCGCTTGTTTTTAAATGGGTTGTTCTTTAAGTCAAGGGATAAGCGTAAGTGAAACTAGTGGTGCTTTGATGCAAAAGAAATTAATAAAAACCAATCTATATGCAAATGCACTTGTTTTTGTTTTTCGATGAAAGAAATTTCTACTAGGTTCAGAGGAACTTCAAAGAAAGCAACAAATTTTTGTTTTCTTTTCTTTTACTCACGCTTCACACTCACAAAAATTAAAAAAACTATGGATGCCTAAAAGGATGCACAAATTTATCCTAATGCAATAAGTACATGCTGATGCAAGCTTAAAAATTACTCTTAAATCAAGAAATGAAAGTTACTTGTTTATCAATTTCTAATTTGCCACTTAAAATGTTTAGATAGAATATAAGTTGTTGATGCTCATTTCGTCCAAACATTAAAAGCAAGTTTCAAGACAAACAAAAATGCACTTTCACTCATAAAAAGGAAACTAAATCAAAGAAAAGTTCAAGAAAGAAAAACCAAGTTTCAAGAAGTTTTCTTCAAAAGCAAAACAAAAATTACTTTTCAAAAGTGCTCTAAACAAGACTGAAACTTTATGATCGAAGAATAGGCAATGAAACACTTTGCAAGTTTGCAACACAAAACAAGTGAGAACTCAACAAAAATGTGTTTCGAAATGCTCTTAACAATAAAAAAGCAGCAACAAGAGCTTGGCAACAAAGACCAAAAGATTGAAAAGACAACATTAAAGAAAGTGTGAACTAACAACTTTCGAAAAGCAAGAAAAGCATATGGTCATAAACATGCAAACCAAAAAGTCACCAAAACAAAACTTGAAACAAAGATTGAAATCAACCTTTCTGCCCTGAAAGCACAGAGCAGCCAAGATTCCTAGCAAGAAATCTGTGTGCTTAAGCAAAAACAGTGACGTTTGCAAGAAAAGCAAGTAAGACCAACACTTTCCACAATCAGAGAGAATTTGAAATCAGATACTTGTTGTAAATCTAAAGACTGACACAGAAAAGTAATTGTGCAGGACTAAATCAGACTAGCAGACAGACCTCCAGAAACAAAAAGATTTGAAAATTCTTGAAAATTATAAGATATGCGCGACTATGTTAATGCACAGATGTGTGTATATGCAAATCATCCTAAGGAAACGTGCGTATACGCAGGTTTACTTAAGGAAACATGCGTATATATGCTTCTATAAACAAAAGAAATAGCGTATATAAAAGATTTCAAGAAAAAACAAAAAATAGTCTAAAGAACCTGTTCAAACTTACAATTCAAGCTCCTACAGGAACAGATTACACAGTGACAGCAAGCAAACAGACAGCTGAGCCCTGATTGGTTTGATTAAACCCAAACGAGGAACAACAATACTGTTGTCCCCAGTGGAGTCACCAATTCTGTTAAGGGGTAAATTCCCCTAGGGTCTTGGGTTGATACCCTAGCAGATCGGAGGTTATCTATACAGAGAAACACACACTCCATACAACCATAATGATAATATAAGCAAACTCTACGATAAGGGGCGTACCTGGGGTCCTTCGTTTGAGAAGATCTTAACAAGGTCCAAACCCTCTTGGAGTTCCTTTTGCTCCTTCAACCTGCAAAACAATCAATTCAAGAAAGTACAACAGTATATGGACTAAACATCATAAAGAAATCATCTTCATAGTATATTGAAAGGTAGTTAGTTATGCAATTAAACAACCATTCACAGGTGAATCATAACATTGATATCATAAACATGAAGAAGATTTATATCAGGAACAAAGACAAGTGTTTCTTTTATTATAGACAAATAAAGTACAGAAAGGAATAATTTCACCTGATTTGTCCTTTCGTAGGCTCCAAGTGGAACCGTCCTCTGGATTTGTCCAGTCTCAAGCCTTTAACAAACTCCTTCCATGACTTATTCCATGATATCTCAAGTAGTAGATAGACATCATCACACAAGGAAACAAGAGTTTCCTGTAAATGGGGGAAGTGCAGGAGGCACTAGGATCTTCAAACTTGGTCAGGGAAATCTCAGCACAGTAATCTTTCTCTCTCTTCTCTCCTCCCTTAGGCCTTCCCATTGAACCCTTTTTACACTTCTCCCAAAGTAGATTTTTAGTTGGGAATTCGTTGAGAATAGTTGGGCCATAGGCACTAATAGGTAATCAACAGGTAAAACCTGTAATCTCTGCCCGAAATTAAGGAGATTTTTTTTTTTTAAGTGTTTTAAGACATATACGTGGGTTGGGTATACACATAACTGCATACACACGCGTTTAGCTCAGGGCAATGTCGTGTATAGGGAATAAAACATTGTTTTTCAAATTTTGGACTAGGTCTCGAAGGAGGGGTTGCCCTAGGCCATAAGTGCAACATCACAAACCTCAAAAGTGAGATTTGGAGCTATAACACTCTATGTTCTCTTGGAGTTCCACTAGTTGATTTATCCTTCAAGTCAGGGAGTTTGGTACTTCTTCCACATCTTGTAATATCTTGGAAATCAGCACGACGTGTTGTATAGGGAATATAACTACTTTCCCATAGACCAATTCGAAAGGATATTTCCCCATGGATATTTTAGGAGTGACCCTGTTAGAAGACTCAGCTAGTCTGTTTCCCTATGGATAGTAGGTAGTAGAGTGGCTAACTATGATGTTGAATTTCTGACAAAAGCTAATAAATTTTGTAGACTTAAAAGACTGAGCATTGTCAGTCACGATTTTCATAGGACAACCAAACCTAGCCAGGATATTTTCCTCCAAAAAGTTTATGACCATGGTGTTAGTTTCATTTTGGGCTAAGATTGTTTCCACGCATTTTGTGAAATATTCCATGGCTGTGAGTATCCAATTATGTTGGTTGTTATAAGGGGGGTGTATCTCTCTAATAAATTCCAGTCCCTTTGCTTGAAAGGCTCTTTTATACAAACAAGGATTAATGGGAGTGATGCTAATTTCTGCTTCTCGACGAACGTTTCACACTATTAGTAGGCCTGAAAATAAGAGTGAACTTCTCTGAATAGTATAGGCCAATAGAATCCTTCTTTCAATATATTATGCATGTTGATCTTCTATTTATAGTCTCCCCCACAAAGACCACTATGGAAATCATCAATTACTCTATGAGTTTATGTTTCTACAAAACATAGAACTAGAATTCCAACCAGGTCTTTCCAGTAAATTTTCCCATTAGATATAATAAACATCTAGGCTTGTAATCTTAATGCTCTATACATGGATTTATCCATCTTCACTAGGCACCTCAAGAATATAAGATACTAGATGACATCTTTATACCAAGCAGATGTTTCATATTTGATATGAATTTTCTGGATCAATGTCTTGATCATCAGTGATTTTGTCCCTTCTCCTTCTTCTTCTATAAATAGGTTAACCCCCAAGGCTTGGCAATCAGAATCTGATAATATTTTGGCCAATCCTTGTCGTTTGATGATTTTAGTGGGCTTGATATCTGATCTTAATTGGATAATTATATTTCTTGTCATCCATATCGATTCATTTGAAATGGAAAAACATGAGGAATCATCACGGGATCATTTTTACCAACGAGACACAGTTTGGTGAAATGGGGTTTGAAACCTTATAGGAGTGTTTTGAGGCATCAAATGATTGTTTTTGGGGGTACAACTTTTCCAATTAAGTGCAACACATTTTCATGTTATTCTACACATAGATATGTTTCCAACGGTGCAAGAATCGAATCAATCAGAGTCTGTATGCAAAAGTTATGTCACTTAGAAGTTGACCTTCCTGTTTTCACACCTATAGTTAGGGAGGATGCTGCATTAGTGATCCAGGTGGATATTGGTTGAAACCCACCTATTCCACTTGGACCCCCACCATTGTTTCTTTCAATTTTTCAGTTTCCTTATTTGTAGCACAATTTACTATTTTTGGTAGTTTTTTGGGTTGTGAACTTCCAGAGCCATTTTGAGGCCCTAAATGACATTTTTTGGGAAACCTGGGACCAACATGGGTCTTAGAATAATGTTGGTCACTCAAAATTTGTATTCCTCAGATAGATCTTTCTAGCAAGGTATTGTGTGTGTCAAACGAAGATCGTATTCCAAAGTTATGACCCTAGGAAGTTGATGTACCAATTTACCCAAACGGAGCCCATAGTTTTGCGCTTCATCTCCCAGGGTTAGGTTTTTGGATGTTTAGGGTTTTCCATTATTTCTCAACAATAAATAGGCCTTTGAGCCTCATTGTAACACAGTTCAAAGGTATGTAGCCGCCACATCTCTTCTCAAAGATAAGCTACCATCGCCCGAGCTATTCTTATTTCCATTTTGTTTGTAAGCATATTTCAGTATTTGATATTAATGAAATGAAGTGTTATTTCTACTGCATCTTTGTATTTATGGTTATATCTATAATTTGTTGCATTCCTGTTTAAATCCAGATCAGTGGTATCAAAGTGTTGTTCTCTTTCTCTGATTTTCTTTTGCATGTCCCTAATGAGGTCGGGATATAAGGAGTTAGGGCTCGATTTGGTTGAACCTTTGCAAGTTCAGCCTTGCAAACCCCGATGGCCGCCCATGGGGGAAGAAAAGAAAGATGATGGGGTAGGAGATCCTATCAAGATATTGCTCAAGGAGGCCCTCAAGAAACAAAGGAACACGATGATGGATAACTTTTCCTAGATCCTTCAACGGTTGCCCACTCACGGTGCATACACATCTAGTAGCCACTCTGGAAGCTCCACTCCTTTTAAGGTGCAAGTAAACTTTGACATTCCCATATTTGAGGGCCAAATATATGCAGGCGTTGTAGATAAATGGTGAAATCTGCTGGACGTATATTTTTTTGTTCATGATTTTTCCAGCGAAGAAAAGATTACTTTTTCTCTCCTCAAAGTCGCCCCCCACGTCAAGGACTGGTGGGAAACCTACTGTGAGCAGAAGGATGAAAGTACGACCTCACTGTTTTCAACACACCCACTTGGAACTTGTTCTGGGATTCCATCAAGGAGGAGTACTACCCTGTCAGGAGCTATGAGGATAAATACATAAAGTGGACAACACTGCAACAGGGAAGGGACTAAGATGCGTCAGAGTTTACCAATGTTTTTCATGCCCTTCACACGAAGTTGGGTATCAAGGATTCTAAGAAACATTTGGTTCTCAAGTACTGCAGTTGCCTATACAGGTACATACAGGACAAGATGGAATTCTGTGACATTTCCTCGTTCGGCATGGCATACCTCTATGCTGTCAAGATAAAGAAAAATTTTAAATAGAAGAAGCGAGACTTTGGATCTGTGAATGTGAAGCAAGGGAAAGGTGACCCCAAACTATAGAGAAAAGGACAAATCCATTGCAGTGCGGCCTAGGACAACCCACCAAAGCCGCAAATAAAGAATAACACCACGAAGCTGAATAAGGACAAGGGAAAGTGGTGTGAGTTCCATAAGAGCTCCACTCACAACACAAGTGAGTTTCGGGCCAAGCAGTCACTGGTGGTTGAGCTAAAGGCTTCAAAATCACATGCATGTTCCGACTCTGAGTCAAAACTCGACAAGGGGAATGACAAAGGGAAGCAGATTATCGATGTAGAGCCCAACACCACCGCTGCCACCACGAAGATCCAAAAGAAGGAACCTGAAGATCCAGAGGAGGAGGAGAGCCTATTCCACTCCCATATGTGGGTAAAGGGTTCCCTGATATAGTTCATTGTCAACAGCAGGAGCCAAAAGAACCTCATTTCAGCAAGGGTCATGAAGCATATGGGCTTACAACCACAGCACATCCACAACCATACACCATAGTGTGGCTTCACGAAGGAGGAGATCTTCACGTGAGCCAGCAATGTCGCCTTCCATACAACATCAAGCCCTTCACGGATGATGTATTATTGTTCCCCTTGATGTTTGTGATGTATTATTATGCCAACCATACTTGTGGAAGTGACACATTGTGTATGAGTCAAGGCCTCATGTCGTTATTGTTACTTTGGGAAATAAGTTGTACAAGATACTAGAGGTAGAAACGCCTACTGCCATCTCTTTGGTTACTGCAAAACAATGCAATAAGCTCATTTTAAAAATCTAGAAATTTGTTTTCCTAATGATAATCCCTCAGGGAAAGAAGAAGACGGTGGCCACGGCCTCCAGACAGGGCTCCTCTGCACGACAATGATAGATGGACAAGGTCATAGAGGAGTACGAAGACATCTTCACCTCCCTCGTAGGGGTGCCTCTGCACTATTAGGTCAAGCACTCCGTCGATCTGATCCTAGGTGCGTCACTAGCCAATGGACCAATCTATTAATGTGTTGTTCTTGAGAACAAAAAAATCAAGAGGCATATTCGGGAGCTACTACAGAAAGGTCACCTCCAGCCGAGTTCATTGCCCTGTGGGAACCCGATCGTGTTGGTACATAAGAAGGATGGGACTTGGAGACTTTGTATTGACTATCAAGAACTGAACAAGATCATTGTCTAGAATAGGTACCCAATCCCATGGATTGATGACCTTCTAGACAAACTGAAGCAAGATCGACTTGAATTCAGGATATCACTAGGTACCAATCGAACCCTCGGATGTGTGGAACACTACCGTGAAAGCCAAGGAGGGCCTTTTCAAATGGTTGGTTATGCCTTTCGGGTTGACGAATTCTCCTGCAATCTTCATGAGGCTCACAGATGACATCTTACAGCCATTCACCAACTCATTTGTAGTGGCATATGTGGATGATATCCTGATCTTCAACCAGAGTTGGGAAGAGCACCTCCACCACATCTGACATGTTCTCCAAACACAGTGGAAACACAAGCTATGTGCCAATTTGGAGAAATTCACTTTTGTCATGACCCAGGTTTAGTATTTGGGATACATTATTGATGAATGGGGGGTGCATGTGGATCCATCCAAGATCCAAGTCATTCAAGATTGGCTAGCTCCAACCACTCTGACAGAGCTCTGAATCTTTTTGGGTCTTGCTAATTCCTACTGCAGGTTCATGTTAAAATGCCTGAAATCTTTGAAGACCTAGATTAAAATGTGATTGTGCCAAAAGAGGGTTATGCCTTTAAATTGATGTTTGGGGCTACACAAAGTGGGAGAGCATTTAGGAGGAACGAAGAATCAAGCTCTGAATACAGTCTATTGTTAGGATCCTCTAATAATGATGACGAAGATAATATTCTAAGAACACCATGAATCACACTACAGATCGTAAGTCGGGGTATCACAGGGATACCTCATCCATCCACTCCACCTCCGCCTCCACCTTCGCCTCACACATCCACACTTGTACCTCCACCTCCACCTCCCCCTCCATCATTTAATATGGCGAAAACAATGAATATGCCTGTGTTTAAGGGTGTGGGAACTGAAGACCACGAACAATTTTGGTTTGTGGCAGATGCTATATGGATGACACAACAGATCACTGATGACAATATAAAGAAAGCACAATTAGTCATAGTTCTCTAGGATAGAGCACTGAGTTGGTACATCAAATTCTGCACAGATAAGCCCAACGCAACTATGCTAGAGACAACAAGCGTTGAATAGTGAGTTCAAGAAGCCCAAATCTCAGGCCCAGTCTCTAACAGAGCTCAAGGAAATCTAGCAGAGGGTAAACGAGTCTGCATGGGACTTTCATCAAAGGTTAAAATGTCTAATTCAGTAGGCTAATATGACCATTATAGATACTCATCATAGAGAAGGGTACATTGCTTCACTCCTACCGCATATGAGATTACCATTGTCATAACAAAAAATAGGAACCCAAGAAGAAGTAGTGGAGATCGACATGAGACTAGAAGCTTCACCAGTGCAGGATATGAATATAGGGGTACAACAAATTCAATTGTAGTTGGAAAGCTTGCATTTGTAATTGTAGAGCCTAAAGAAGAGAAATGAAGTCCAACCCGAGGTATGCACATAAGTTTGGTGCCTAAAGTGTAAAGGTCAGGGTCGTGACAAGGACCACTTCCCTATTTATCAGAAGTACCTCATTGGGGGGGTCTTATCCCTCTAAAACCCAAAAACATCATTGGACCAAGCACAGGGGTAGCTTTGTGGTGTGTTATTTGTTAGATAGTTGGGAAGCATGTGACTAACCACTGCCATATTCTACAAACGTTTGTGCAGACACTGCAACAATTATTTTGTACTTTTCGTAAGTCAGTTGGGCATGATGAGCACAATTGTCGGAGCTATGAGTTGATGATGGAGCAAACCCCTACATATAGAATGTAGACAAAATATTGGCCTCGGGATCAAGAGGTGAGTGCAACACACAGAGGATTCCAAGGCCGAAGAAGAGGATGAAGAGGAGTGGCTGGAAGGGGTTGTGGATAAATCATGTGTTATAATTGTGGAGAAGTCAACCATTTGGCATGTGACTGTCAGAACCCGATGCATACATCCTGTCAGTATTGTTGATAGTTTGAACATGTTATAGAAGATTGCCCAATACTAATAGCCAAGATGCAGGAGAAGAATGCTCAAAGACCGAAGAAGAATATTCAAATGATGAGAGCGAAGCCTTGCAAAGAAGATCCTAGTATTAATATCGTAATGCAAAGTGGTATTAACATAGAGGAAGATAAAGCAAAGCAGTCGGAAACTAACGGATGGGTACGCAAGGCTACTGAGAAGGAACTTGGATTTAATCTAACCTGGGCTAAGGAAACCTTTGTGGAAGCTAAAAAAAGCTTCATTGAGGCCTCTACCTTTGAAAGTCAGGAGAAGTTGGGCAGAAACAACGAAGCACAGGATGTAGATACTTCGTTATTAGCTACCTTTCTGAAGACTTGTATGAAGTTGTTACAGGATAGAAAGGTAGTATAAGGGCTCCAAGAGTTGACTGATAAATGTATAGGTAATTTCAAGACTCCTCTAGAGTAGCGCGTTGTACGAAAAGTGGGCAAAAGTAAGAAATGAAGAGGTAGTGAAATGAGGCTCACTATGCAGATTGGAGAATACGAAATGGATTAGGTAATTCTCGATCTAGGATTTGATGTGAATGTGATACCAAAGAATACTTGGGAAATAATGGAGAGACTTGTGCTGTAGTGGTTTCCTATCCAGCTTCGCATGGCCAATTAGTATTAAATCATTCCTATGGGATACCTGTATGGGGTTACGGTGGATACACGATGGATATTGAAGGAGCAAGTGCCTTTACCGATTTTCAAGTAATCAAGATAGTGGATGATAATAATCCTTACCCTACGCTATTAGGCATTGATTTGGCCTTCGACATGGATGTGATTATTAATATTAAGAAAAGCAAGATGACGTTTGAGAGGAAGGTGCTCTAAGTTATTGTTCCATTGGATCCAAATGAAGGTGTGTGATACATAGAACTAGTCTGTGATTATGAAGAAGAAGACAATTTGGACAAAATATATAAGATCACTGTGCAAGATGAGGACTGGATCAATCCTACAATAGATGGATGAATTACATGGGATAAAGATAGCTCCTACACCTCAGATTCCGATGAAGAGCTTGAGCATTAGTAGAACAAATTACATGATGTCTCCTCGCTGCGCTGCAACATGTTGACAAAATCGTTTCATTGCATATCTACAGAGGTACAAAATCTAACTCACTATGATGGTTTAGATGATGTTAATTTGTTTTTTAATAAGTTTGAAAATGAGGTGCTAGAAGAACATCAGTTATAGGGACTAAATCTGGCGTTGCACGCTACACCTGCTTGCTGGTGGGGCACGCATAAGGACAGCTTCACTGACTGGAAGGAATACTGGTAAATGATGAAGCTAAGATTCGAGTATGCCAATACTCATATGACAGAGAAATACACTAGAAAAGATGATCTGTGTTAGCATTTGGCGAGGTGGACTAAAGCTTGGGGACAGGAACCTCAACCTAAATAGGTGCACATCTTTTGTCATACTTTGGATACCATTTCAATGAATTGGTACCTAAAAACTGAGTTTCTCCATGGGACGGCCAAGTGGGATATCCTCAAGGAAATTTTTCTATTGACCTTCAGCTTTGAGGATGACTTTGAATGTATTGATGAATTGATCCAAGAAATTAAGGCTGCAATATTTTGATTGTCTGAGGAACCGATCATTAGGGGAATTTTGAGGTCTAAAATGGGCCTCCTAAGAAAAATGTACAAACAAAAAAAAAATTATAACAACCAATAAGATTCAAGATGATGATGTCAACCATGGTGGATGATTCACCATTTTTGGAGTAAAAAATTAAAAAGATTAAAATATAATAAAATAATAAAACTACTTTTCAACTCATATTTTCAACTTATCTCCCTATGGTTTTACTCAAATTTTGAGAAATATTACTCCTTGGATGCAAAATTTAATTCCTCATCCATGGATTATGCATGTTGCATAATTTCAATGGACCTTGCTATAGGAAAAATGAGAAATACATGAAAAAACATTATTGCAATCACATTTTTCATGTATTTCTCACTTTTTGTGTAGCAGGGTCCATCGAAAGTATGTAACATGGGTACTCCTTGGATGAGGAATCAAATTATGCATCCAACGAGTGTTTCCACTTGAAATTTGAGTAAACCCATAGGCAGATAAGTTGAAAATACGAGTTGAAAATATAGTTTTTTCTCTTTCCCTCTGAAATTTGATGATGTTATCTAATCTTATTTTATTATTTCCATTATTATTTTATAATTTCCTTAGGAGGCCAATTTTATACCTCAAAAGTCCCCTAATGAGAATGGGTTCAACCGAACTTGAATACGTAGCTATGCCATGTGTTGGAATGATATAACATGACCACAGAAGAAGAAGATGATGATCCTAGAAATTTCAAAATTCAGGAGTCTGAGGGACAGCGTGAAGTTGAAGAACCCAAAGCAACAATCCCTAACATAACAGAACCTTTGAAGACTAGACAAGTAAACATTAGATCGGACGCATAGCTGAAGTTTGCTAAAATAGGTGACTATTGAGATGAGGATATAGTTGATAAGGTCACAAGCGTGAATACCATGATTTGTTTTCCACCGAGTTATGAAATCTTAAAGGGATAGTAGGTGACTTAGGTGTGATGAATATTACCTTGAAGCCAGATGCGAAGCTTGTAAAACAACAACCCTACTGTTTGAATCCCAAATATAAGGAAATGGTGTGCAAGGAATTGGACAAAATGCTATCATTGAGCCGATGGAGTTAGACTGGGTAATCCCTATGGTAGTCTAGGAAAAGAAGCAACAAGATGAAATCTGGATATGCATAGATTTGAGGAAGCTCAATGATGCGTGCGTCCATGACCCATTCCCAACGTCGCTTATAGATGAAGTCCTAGAGAATGTTGGAGGTCAGAAATCCTATTCATTCACTGGTGGGTTCTTGGGGTACCATTAGATCAAGATTGCGCTAGAGGATCGCAACAAGAACACCTTCACGACAAAATGGGGATGTTTTCAATACACTATAATGCCATTTGGATTGAAGAATGCACCTGCAATATTCTCATGCGTGGTAGTTGTAGCTTTTAAGGAATTTATCCATAAGTTCTTAGAAGTCTACTTTGATGACTGGACTGTATTTGGTTTGGTAAATTGCTACATTGCAAGTCTGCGCCTCATGTTTGATACCTGTCGCAGACATCATATTGCCCTGAATCTAAAAAAATGCATCTTTTGTGTCCCTTATGGAAGATTGTTGGGTCATGTGGTTTGCAAGAAAGGATTGATGGTAGACCCCACCAAGATAGTTGTTATTTTCAACTTGGAGGCCCCTAAAATAGTTGCATGCGACACTGGCCCGTACGGGGTATTATCTAAAGTTTATCAAGGCATATGTGCAAATTGCTATGCCAATGGAGAAACTATTGAATAAAGACATGGCATTATGCTAGAATGAAGAGTGTCAGAACAGTTTGGATATTCTAAAGAAAAAAATGGTCACCGCGCCCATTCTGGTATTTCTAGATAGGAAAAAGGAGTTTCATGTTCATGTGGACACTTCTTGTATTGGGCTAGGTGTGGTGCTGACACAACCGGGTGAAGGAAATATTAATCATCCTATAGCATTTGTGAGTAGGAAGTTGTCTAAGGTGAAGAAGAACTACTTGACTACAGAGCGCAAGGGACTGGCTATGGTCTACGGGCTACAAAAATTCTAGCACTATTTGTTAGGCACACACTTCAATATGTTTACAGACCATTCTGCTCTAAAATACCTGGTCAATAAGCCTGTGTTGGGTGGGAAGATCTACAGATGGTTGTTTCTCTTTCAGGAATATGATTTTGAGGTGATTTTGAATCCCGGACAATTGAATGTTGGTCCTGATCACCTATCCAGGATTGAGAATGGTGATGAGTCTACTAGTTTAGAAAAATGGTTTCGATATGAACAACTTTTTTCTTTTCGTGTCACAGACAATCACTTTGCTGATATAATAGAGTTTTCAACAACTGGCACAGCCCCAGAAGGATATTCTACCGAACAGAAGAAGGAGTCGGTGGTTCGTGCGACTGATTTTTCTATGATCATTGGACACCTATATAAAATGGGTTACGATGAGATACAATTCCGATATGTCCCAGAGTTTGAACGACCAAGCATCCTCGCAAAAGCACATGGAGGAGTAGCGGGAGGCCATTATTCAAGAACAGTGATCACACAGAAGATCTTGTGCGCAGGAATTTGGTGGCCAACGGTACATAAGGATGCAAAAGCATATTGTAGGGCATGTGATTCTTGCTAAAGGACGGGGAAACCATCGCGGAGGGACAAATTGCCCTTAAATCCACATATTACTTGCCAAGTGTTTGATAAGTGGCCGATTGATTTTGTAGGTCTGATCCAGCCACCACGGAAAAATATTGGAGTGCGATATATCATCACAACAATTGAATGCTTGACGCGATGGTCGGAGGGTCAACCAGTAAAGGATTGTAGCATAGCTACTGCTGCGAAGTTTATTTTTGAGTTTATCTTGTCCCGATTTGGCTGCCCTAAGATATTAATGAGTGATAGGGGCACACACTTCTTAAACGAGACGATTTCCATGATGCTTGAATAATTCCATGTTTATCATTAGAAGAGTACGCCTTACCACCCTCAATCTAATGGTAAAATAGAATCTTTCAAAAAAATCCTAGATATCACTTTAACAAAGGTTTGCAATGCAAAGCGAAATGACTGGGAGGTGCACATACTAGCAGTCCTGTGGGTGTATAGAACCACTTGTAAAAAAGTGAGAGGCCAAACCCCTTTCAGGTTGGTCTATGGGCAGGAGGTTGTGATGCCCATGGAATATATTGTGTCGAGTCTATGGATTGTAGCACTGACGAATATGGCTAATCAAGAGACTATGGATGAGTCCCTCGCGCAACTGATGGAATTGTAGGAGGATCGGTTTTTAGCAGGATTTCACCAACAGGTGCAAAAGGAGCACGAAAAGGCATGGCACAATCGACATATAAAGAAATGCACATTCTGGGTTAATGATTATGTCTTATTATATGACAACAAATTTAAGAAATTTCCTATAAAGTTTCAAAGGCATTGGCTTGGACCCTATGTGGTAAAAGAAATTACAGATGGTGGCGCAGTTCAGCTTGCGAAGCTAAATAGAGAATTGTTTCCAGGCAGAGTCAATGGTAGTCGATTGAATTTGTACAACGGTGATCCCACCCCTGCATAATGACTATACCATGGCGGGATAGTCTTAGTATTCCAAGTAGCTACAAGGAAGTATAGGACTATAAACTAAACTACCCAAAAATTAGGAAGTCGAAGTAAGAGGGTTGCACGATGGAAGAAAATAGGGTGTTGAAGGGAGATGCGTCAAGGTGGCTGCGCCACAAAGGTTGGTGCCATGTAGCTTCATCAAAAACTAGCCATTGGACACACTGTAGATGATTGGATGGAAAAATTTCGGGTGGGAGGAGCGGGGAGGGTGCATTTATGGGGAAAATTGTTTGAAATATGTCACCAAAGATGCCTTAGTGATAGAGATTTGGAGGGAATGGTTGGATTTGAATTCAAATTTGCCTATAAATCTGCCAGGCTACCCAACATTTGAACACTTTGTTTTCAATGATTTTTCCTTAACTTTTACTACTAAAATGAATGTTCTGTCTCTAAGAAGGTTTTTCAGGACATCCTAGCATGATCAAAGTTTGTCAACTTACCTGAGTGGCACTATGAGATCAATTTTGAGAGAATGAATGCCACTCCACCCACAACCGAAGTTGCACCCTCTAAAGCCGCACCCTCCGCTAAAGCAATGCCCTCTGTTCCTACGAGAGTTTTGGCTATGACGCCTAGGTCTCCTAGACCAAAGCCCTCTGCAACTGATAAAAATCATAAAAGGCCACAACAAGTTCCTATGAGGTAATCACCATGAAAAATTCCCACAGAGAACAACTAGAAGGGGAAAATGGACAAAGCACAATAGCGACATGAGCGCCTTGATTTAGATGAAGAAGAACTTCATGGAGGCATCAAGGAGATGGATGCTAAAGAGGGTGAGCCTATGACTCGGCTCCCGAAGTACATCCCACTGCACAAAGGCATAGCCAAGGTGCCTAAAGACCTGGATAGTGCAAAATTCATGATCTCTACACCACTGCTGCTAGAGAAGGTGGTGTTTGAGTGCGTGTTGTTGGACCGAATTCCATCACTCAAGCCAGAAGATTGGGATTTGGGGGATCACAAGAAGTTCCCTCAGCTTATGTCAGACAAATATTTGGAAAAAATATATTATGAGGAAATGAGGGTTATGTGCTTAGAACCTATCAAGTGGGCCATGGGAGTTTAGAAAGCGGGCCTTTTGAACATGCTCTGGGTGCTATAGTTCAATTGTATAACCATTAACATTGTATGTGTTAGGAAATTACTCACCCTGATGCATGATGGGTGTCTCTGACTGGGAGAAACCATCCCTATTATTGATATGTTGATCCACCAGATCACCTTGCTACCCTATCACGGTGTGGATCCAGCAAAAGAATTTGGAGGGAAAACAAAGGAGAAGCAACTCACTAATCAGATGAAGAGTGAGTTCAGGCTAGTTAAGAAGTCATGCAGATATTCCATCTTCTCCATTTTAGACCCCATGATATAGTTTGTCGTGCAGATATTGGTATGAAAAATCATGCGAAAGTGTTGGGCGGATAAGGTTCTGGCACCAATGATCTCCTTGGCTCTGCAATTGCCTAGGGAGTCCAGTACAATTGAGATCAGTACCTGTGCAAGGAGTTGATGGAGAATTGTCACCAGGCCCAAGATGAGGGAAAGGCATTTTATTATGCCTCATTGTTACTATTGATAGTCTTGGTAGCATGGAGGATGTTGGAGGACAGTTAGTTTCCTCCTCAAGAACTAGACCGAAGTTCACTTCGCTCTGGGAAACAAAAGACACAGAGTGGGTTACAGAGACCAAGATGTTATGGGTCCTAGTGGAGATGGATCTGTGCACGGTGAATAGCCAAAGGCCGAGGTTGTCACCTATCTTACACAATAAAATTGATCCCTACGCCGACTTCAAGTCCAACTTCCACAATATATATATTCATGTGTGACGGGATCCAAAGAATATATGGCATAAGTTGCCTTACCTTGTTGGTGAGGCGGATGTCTAGGAAATTGTCAGTAAATGGCCAGGGGAGTTGTTTTACCCATCAGATGTAGGTGCGAGAATGAGAAAGGAAGTAGAAGTTACCACTGTGCAGACCTTAGTAGCAACACAACAGAAGGAGGCCTAACAGGCTTCATCTCGAGAGAAATTTGTGCATTAGAAGGAAGCTCCCACTGAGGACGCTTTTGCCAAGGAGGTTTTTGCTAAGGCAGTTGCTGACAAAGAGCGGAAGGCCCAAGAAACCACAATAGAGGTTGAGAAGTCTAACTCTCAGCACACCCAAGACCAAGAAGGGTCAAATGTAAAAGGGGGCAGGGGCACAAAGCAGGGAACGCCCTTTGTGGTGAAGAAAAGAATGAAGTAGACAACCTCGAGGCCGCAAAAGATGCAGAAGTCAACAAGATTCTCTTAGGTAGATCCATTAGTCCTCACAGAGGGGACTTAGACGAAATTGGAAACAAGGTTTGGGAAACCACAACATAGTTATTAACCGAATTTGAGTAGCAATACCAATAGGAACTGGGAAATGTGCAGAAGGATCTGTGCAATCTACAGATATAGACAGGCTAACTGCAAGCAAATGTAGGTCAAGCGAGCGGGATTCAGGTGAGCCTGCACCAAGTGAGTACGGAAGTATTGGACACAGATTGGACTCTGGATCTCCATGTGATTCAGTTGCCAGATGGGGCCCTTTGCGTCCAATTAGAAGAGGCCAATGCCCAATTCTCACAGATCAAGGATATAGGCATCAACCTCACAACACTCCCTATCCAAACCCTACATGAGCTACACTAAGGCATCTTAGATGAACTGAGGGTTAGGGAACAACGTACGGTGCCGGTCATTAATGAAGTTAAGATCAATAACCAGCAGATATTTGAAGAAAAGGCACAGGCACTTAAGGAGAGGAAATAATTTGTCACATGCATCCAACACTTAGAAGCAGCGATTACATAGGCATGTAATGTGCTGCCTAAACTCAACATTGTAGTGAATGCAAAATCAACAGAAAATATCTAGAAGATGGTTGCGGTGGTAAAGGAGTCTAAAGATGAAATCAGCTGAGTCCGATTTGAGCTACAATTGCAAATTTCAGAGTTGTAGTTGATGACTCCGTTAGAGGTTCGGGAGCAGCGCGAAGCTGCTATAAAAGAGGGAATGACCACACTAAATGGAGCAGTCAAGGACTATATAGAATTGTTTGATCAGGCCATGGAGCTCTAGACGTTTCTACAAGAGGACACCACTTTGCAGAAGATTGGCACTGACCTTAGAGAAAAACAACAGCAATTTGATGAGATAAGGTCAATTGCGCACACTTTGGCACCAGTATAGCGGTTCACACGATTACAGGAAGGAAAGTAGCTTCAGGCTGAATTTGAAGAGTTGTGATAGAAAGAGGCCATTCTTAGGGCTAGGACACAACCTTGGATAGAGGAAGCTAGCCAGCTCACTCTATCAGTACAAAGTAAGCTCAAGGACATACAACAGATGCAAAGGATAGTGGGCCTTGCGGTGGAAGGCCCCACTATAGAGACATTAGTTGAGGAAGTGCAGTAGGCACCTATGCAGGGAAAAACTGATCTGTAAGTTCTGAAGTTTGAGTTCCGTGAACTCCAAGCAAATATTGAACCACCAGCTGAGTGACTCTGGGACGAGTCACCAAATTATGTTGGGGGCCTATTGGGATGGGGTCCCTAGGGCTAATTTTGTCAAATTTTATAAGTCCTTTTTGTAAATAAGTAAATTCTCTGCTATTTTTGGAAGTGGAGGGTGAAGACAACAAGAGTCAAAGGGGCTTTAGTCTCTTAGGTGGTTAGATGATAAGTAGGTTTTGAGACTTGCCCATGGTCCGTGGACCATGGTATTGTAAAAGAAAAGGCTATAAATAGAAGAGTCATAGCGATTCTAGGAGGTAACTAATTGATAGAAAAGTGATTGTTGGGCAAGTAAGCTAAGGAAGGAAAGGTCTGTTTCTTGTACTTAGGCGAAGGGAAAGGCTCCTGCAGTTGAGTGCGAGAGCCTTGGTAAGTCCGCAGGCTGAGTGCATGAGCCCCTGTAGCTGAGTGCGCAGGGAAAAGGAGTTTGTACTTGAACGAATACATCTAATAAAGACAATTTTGATCCAATAATTATGCATCTGTGTATCTAGTTTTACTTCTACAATTTTCTATATTTTCCCTCTATATTGCAAATTATATGAATGAATTCTTATGTTATGCATGGAAGTGGTAGATTAGTACAATTTATACATGTTATGAATGTTGCATGACCTTTGCAAAGGTATAGAGGTTGTTTAAGTAAATTATTGTATTTATCTATTATGAAAGGGTTAGGGTTTGTGAAGATAGAGCTAAGCCCTAGGAGCTGTAGGAACCTATCATAAAAGCCTCTGGATGTAGAAACCTAGCTTTTTTCGTCCCCTAATACTACTTCGGGTGAGACTACATCCTGATCTACGCAGGTTGTTTCCGAACGGGCCAATAGTTTAGGGTTTTGTTGGTTGGTGCAACTAACTTTGAACCTGGGTCAGGCCCCAACAACCCAACATGAGCGACAATTTCGCCCTCCGCCGATGCATTCTATTGGATGATTAAATTGACCTCTAACCCCTGGAGACTGAGAATTTAGGTTATATGGGCACATAGGGCCAAGGTCTAGGGCTTAACGTCCACCCCCGCCAGTTAAACCTCTTAGTCATTGGGAAAGAGGTCACATAGGTGCCACAAGTCCAAGGGTCGAGCTAACGGCCCACCCTTCCCATCGAGCCCCTTTACACTTTCCGTCGAGTCACATTAGTTCACATAAGTCTTGGGGCTCGACCCCTTTGTAAGTGCCTTCTGCCTAACGCCCACTCTTTGCACTGTGGTCATATCAAGGGCCAAGTGACTACTAGTTGTGGCCATGCCTTAGCACCCTCTAAGCTGGCACCTTTTATATTTCGCCAAGGGTTATATGTCGTGAGCAATGACTATGGGCTAGGCCCTTTTCCTGCGCCCAAATGGTTGGCTCTGGTTACATGTTGTGGTCCGGTGGTGTATTGCTATGGGCACCAGGATCTTAGGCCAGGGCTAAGCCCTAGCCCTTGGCTCCCTTTCCTACAATCTCATGGGCAGTGGGTGGCCAAGGTCTAGGGATTAGCCTTGCCCCCTTCTCCAAATAACACTTGCGCCAAAATTTATATAATTCTTTTGCACTATGGTTAATAAGACCCATTGTTTGCCCTAGTGGTAAGTCACTTGATTTGTGCTCGAACAGTCCCTTGTTCGACTCTTGTCTGGTCCATCTGACCCTTGACCATAATTTTAGTCCACTGTGGGGAGGCCACATGGCTACCACCCACTAGCCCACGTGCCTCCCGATTATTGGACCACTAAACCAACAATCAAAACACAACAAAATTTGACCAATGTAGAGAGGCCAAGTGGCAGCATGACACTAGCCCAAAAAACACAGTCAAATACCCAAATTGCCATTTTTATGCCCATTTGAGAAAATTACTAGCGTGCAGTAACTTGAGCATCTAGTGTCAGATTGAGGTGAAACAAACTTCATTGGATTCAGAACGATGGGCACTTCGATTTGGCGCTAGTTTCAAGAAGTTCTAGGCACTTTCATTTTTGAGCATAAAATTGATCACCTGATCATCGGAATTAAAACATACATTCTCCCATCTTCTCTGCAAGATTGGATTAGATTCCCCGTCAAATTTAAAAATAATATCTTTGTTGTGTGGAAAGTTATTCTTGATTCTTTCTTGTTCATTGAAGGTGTTCCAACATGGAAAGTGGGCTCAAGTAAGCGTGTCAAAATTGGTCAAGATCCTTGGTCGGGATGTGGGGATTTTTATTTTCTCCCTCAAGTTTTGATTGATTATCTTGATGCACATGATGTTAAAACTTTAAATCAAGTTGTAGACCCAGTAATGACCATAATCTAGGTGCAGTGTTGGTTATCGGCTCATGTGTTAAATATCCTTGCAAAATGGCACTAGGTTTGGGAAAATTATACTCATGCCCTGAATATCTCTAATGCCAAAGTTCAGGATGAGGAGGATGAGCTTCAATGGATTCATTTTCCCTTGGGAACCTACTCTCCGAAGTAATGATACCTCAGTATTTTCATGGATAAGGAGCCTAGGGAGTTGGTATGCTGGTGAAAACCATTATGGAAGTTGAAATACCTATCAAAAGCATATCTGTACAAAATAGTTTGTTGATCATTTGTTCCTGCATTATTCATTTTTAGTTCAAGTCTGACAGTCGGTGAAAAAAATTCTATCCTTTAGTCAGCAATGGTTTGGTCGTTCTTTCTATGATGCATAGTATTCTTGGTGGAGATCATTCCCCAAACCTAAGATGAGAAAATTGCCTCTATTGATCAATTGGGGATTAGTTTAATATGTAATGGTATTCTCTTTCAAGATAAAGCTCTTAGTGTGGATCGCATGGTTGGTAAGGTGATTCTTATATATGAGATGATTCTGGATGAAGAGGATTCTATAAGACCTCGTTTTGTTAGGGAATAATTAATTGACAGGTCACTTTCGTGTGCTTACTTTGATGGTTCCTCTTAAATGGATGGTAGGTGTGGTGGGGATCAATTCTTTATCTTTCTGAATCCCATTCGTTTATTCTTAAGAGTGGTCTAGGTTGTGGTTCAAATAATTATGTAGAGATTTTAAGTTTAAATTTTCTCTTCTTTTTTTCTCTTGAAAAAGGGTGCGGATAGCTGCAAGTCTGTTGTAGTGGCTGCAATACCCTCCAAAATTTTGGCCTGCATTCAATTTTAGAGCCTTCCTTATATTTTTCTTTGATGTTTGCAAGAACTTGGGCTCATCTCATCAGCCCATGTTGAGTCTTTGTACCTTCCTCACTTGACCGTTCATCGGACATCTTTCTACATGTTGGTCACAATTGCTTGGTTGAAGTCATGTTGTGGCCATGCACAAGGTCCGCCTTCATGTGTACAAGTTGTGTCCGCTATGTAAAAATTTGTCGCTCTCACAAATGAAGTTGTATGCACTGTCTCACAAGCGTCGTCGCAGTCATTCGACAATCTATCATAAGTTTCGTGCTTGTCGTTCACACTATTGGTTAGTCACACTAAGTGAATGTTGTCGAGGTGTCTTGTTGTTAAGTCATGTTGAGTGCGTGTTCATGAGGTCATGCATGTACGAAGTCACTCATTCACACACTTGGTCATTTTGTTGAAACTTTGTCAATTGGACCAACCTCCAACAGTCTGACACCCGCTGAGTTGCATTGCATAGTTTTATCTTTTAGTGATTATGTACTGCTACCCAAAAGTGTGCAGAGCTTGAGGATTCCTTCTAGGAAGTCTGCACTATGCAAACCTGAAATCAACTTGACCAACTGTCACCTAGAGCAGCACAACAGTTTCCCAGTAAGCCATTTCAATCTGCGCTACCAGCAAGCACATTAACCAAGCCTCTAGCTCGTCAACTATAGAGTTTGATCGGGTAGCGACCCTCAGTCTCACTCCTCCAAAAAATTGTGCAAAAGCTACCAAGCATGCCCACTCCATTGACTGAATAAACTGCACAGACATGCCAGACAGAAACCCAGTGTCCATCACTGTCTCCCTCAAAAAATTGCATAGTTTTTCCAACCATTCACCCAGTCAGCCAACCTGCTGCTCACCCAAAAAATTGCGTAGATTCCATGAGTAGTCCCCCAGCTGCCCATCTTCCCACTCAGCTAAGAAATTGAGCAAGGATGTCTAGCAAGCCAACCTCCCAACAATTTTGCAGCTTTTTCCAGAAGCACTCCCACAGCTCGTTGTAAGTTCCCTAAAAAAATTGTGCATTTTTTCCAAGAAAGCCTCTTGCAACCCACTACCAGCTCCCAGGAGGAATTGCGCAGTTTTTTCTGCCAACCCCCTTTGTAGTCTACATTGTTTCCCTTAAGAAATTGCGCAAATATTCCCTCTAGCCGAGCTAAATCCCGCGGATAGTCACTGCTGATCCGAATTGTCCATCTCAGTCTCCCAATGACTTCTACGCAATTTTCACTGGCAGTGCCCAGAGCCTGCATCCTAGCTTGAAATCTACCTTGCGCAATTTCATGGCCTTGTCCTCTCTCCCGGTCACCTGCATCTGAAAGCAAACGACAATGCATCATGGTATACTAGAAGATTTATGGATTTGATGTTGTCTTGTCATGAGTGATTGTAGATACAGGTACATGGATAAGACATGATGTGACGACGAACGGGATGAACAAGGAGAGCACATGCAAGGAGATTTTTTCGCGAATGGACAAACGGAGAATGCATGCGAGGAGATTTTTTCGCAAATGGACGAACATGTGAAGCATGCCAAAGTACAAGAAAAGGAGCAACATGCACATGTGACATCAAGCAAAATCCAAGACCATCGAAGACTCTACACACCTTGCCATGCGAAGGTGAAGCCATGATACACCAAGAGCACATCCATCACATTCATCACTCAGCAACTCTAAAACTCGACATGGACAGCATTAGTAGCATGAACATAACATCATTGTCATGTCAAGTCGTGTCATGAGTGATCTTGGGCACATCACTATTGTGGGCCATACTGTTGCAAATCAATGTAATGTAACATGGAAGTCCAAGAGACCCATATGTAATATGAAGAGTCATGTAAAGTTGAAGAGTCAAATAAGTGAAATAGTCATGAGGGAAGTCAAACAGTGACAAGGGCCAGTTTTACCCTTGGCTATAAATACCCCTCATTTGTACATGCAAAATAATTTTCACCTTGGCTCCTCCCACATAACCTTGAGAGTCTGTAGTCTTTTCTTTGAGGAGCAAGCAATGGCTCCAACGCCCTGCTTACGCGGTTAGTGATGTATGGTGTATCGATGTGTCTTTGAACGTTCACTTAATTCAGAAGCCTAATAACAGGCCAACACATTTTCACGCATATATTGTAACTGTTTGTAAGGCTAATCTTTGAACACTTGTAACACATGTTTCTTTAACCTGTGTTAAAACAGTTGAACTATTTTGGTTGTTCTAATACATATGTTTATGAAAATGTGTTTTCTAAGTTGTTAACGCTGCCTTGCCCATGTGGGCTGCCTCACCGGACATTAGACACAACCTTTCCCATAAACTTGTTATAACAATCGTCGCACTTGCGTGGACTACTCCGTTGAGTGTTGTACATGTTGTCCCTTCTTGCGTGTTGTGATTGTTGCATCCTTGTGGACCACTCCGCCGAAAGCTGCACATGTCTTGTTGTGTTGTGTGTCTCTAACAAAGTTGGGTCTCTTCCCTTTCAACTGGAAACTCACTTCCACCTTCTCCCTCTGTGTGAAAGAACGTTGACACAAGTAACACTAACACTCACCAGGCACGCGAACCTCATTGTTCGAAGACAAAGCATACCACTCTCATGTGCTAACAAGAAAGAGCTAAGGCAAGCCTTTAAGATAATGGCAATTGGGCCATCATATCAGATGGGACTCCTACATCAAATGGTGTGAAGTCTAGTTGGGACTTCATACTGAGGAGATCCCCTGATTGTTGGCAGGTCTAGCACCGTCAACAAAGTCTTTGGTGACTCTCGTATGATTGTGATTATTGGTTGGTCCAATGAAGTTACTCTCTGTCACATGCATACACTCAGGACCATATTGGATGAACTTTTTTTCTATCAAACATAATTTTGACTATATCTCTTGTCATTATATCTACAGAGAGCACAACTCCATTGTAGATGCTTATTCCAAGGAAAACACACAACAAAATTGGGGTTCATGACAGATTTGTGAGCATATAAGTGGAGATCAAATTGAGTTCTATCATTGTCCCTTTATAGAGGGACTTCCTCAAGATACCAGGGGGCCTTAAATTTCCCTTTTTCGTTAAGACCTTTTGTGTCTCATAGGGTTCGTATATTTTGGTATCAGTAATGTGGGGTATATATTCATGAGCTTTGTGATAATTTGAAACAATCACATCTATTTTCTCCGATCACAGTTTTGATGTTTTATAGATAGCTTCAGTAATTTTTTTCAATGATCAATTTTCAACTCATGTTTTGATAATCTATGTATCTCAGGAAATGTAATCCGAGAATATTCTAAATGCTTTTTGAAAGAGTTCTCTGCATATTTTTTATATGCCTCCAGGCATCTACAACATGTAACTTTCATTTTTTTTGTAAGCTTGGTAGGATTCTCCAATTTTTGAGTTTACATGTCCATTATTCACCCCACTACAGGGGGAGGGTAGCACAAGATTTGAACCCAAGATCACCGGTTCGGTGAGACTTCATTCCACGACCATCGCCACTTGAACTACCCTAGGTGGACTTATTATTTTTGTAAGTTTGGTAGGACAATATTTTCATCATGTCCAATATATCATCATAATTAGAGTCGAGAGTTGAACCAATGACTTCACATTAAGGAGTGTCTTAACAGAACACCTGATCACCATCTATCCAAGACCCAATGGACATGTAACTTTCATTTTTAATAATGAAAATTACAATAATAATATAATATAGAATATTTTAATTTTTAATTTTTTATAATTTAAAAAATATTATTATAACCATCATCGTTTATAATTA